>KN885167.1:30835-47543 GCA_000934455.1 Apostichopus parvimensis
TACACTGCTATACTGGTGTAGTTCGAAGAGTGTACAGGCTACACTGCTATACTGGTGTAGTTCGAAGAGTGTACAGGCTACACTGCGGCATAGTTGGAAGAGAGTACAGGCTACACTACAATACTGTTGTAGTTGTAAGGGTGTACAGGCAATACTGCAATACTGTGGCATAGTTGGAAGAGTGTACAGGCTACACTGCAATACTATGGTGTAGTTGGAAGAGTGTACAGGCTACACTACAATAATATGGTGTAGTTGGAAGAGTGTACAGGCTACACTGCTATACTATGGTATAGTTGTAAGAATGCAGTCTACACTGCAATACTATGGTGTAGTTGGAACAGTTAACAGGCTACACTGCAATAATATGGTATAGTTGGAAGAGTGTACAGGCTACACTGCTATACTATGGTGTAGTTGGAAGAGTGTACAGGCTACACTGCGGCATAGTTGGAAGAGAGTACAGGCTACACTACAATACTGTTGTAGTTGTAAGGGTGTACAGGCAATACTATGGTGTAGTTGGAACAGTCAACAGGCTACACTGTTATACTGGTGTAGTTCGAAGAGTGTACAGGCTACACTGCGGTATAGTTGGAAGAGTACCTGTAGGCTACACTACAATACTGTTGTAGTTGTAAGGGTGTACAGGCTACACTGCAATACTATGGTGTAGTTGTAAACATCTTCATGGGAATACGACTGAACCTTGTTTGACAGAGATTGAAGGGACAAACGGTGCACTCAAGCAGAACTCTCCTCATTCAATGCCATTACGATATGGGTTCTACAACAATTAGCGCCAACACAAAAGAGTTGAAAACCCCAAACCAAGCTATTGTTTAAGAATGGTAAATAGCGTGGGAAAGACTCTTTATTTGTGGGATTTATACAGATCTGGATCATTATGAGTAACGCCGGCCTGATACAGTCAATGCACATTCTCCTTTGAGTCTGCTATCAAACAATCCCCTCATTGTCTAAACTTTCCTCAATGTTTACTTTCCCATGTGATCTCAGCTATATATTTGAGCAAAATATATCTGATCAAAACACTTTTAATAGATTTCTAGGTGATCTTAAAGAGTATTGAACCATCACTCCTAAGTCACAGCCACATTACAACGTACATCTACTCTGTTACCAAAAGCTTCAGAGTAGAGAATTCTTACTAACCCTCCCCTCACCCCATCCCCCCCCCACACCCCCTCTCCTCTCCTACCCTCTCATTATCGTATCGACCCACTTCCACATAAACTGTGGATTCACACAAAAAGACATCTGATCCTTTCATTCTTTAAACGAGTCGTTTCCTCTTTAGTCTCAAACATACAATTTACAATTTTCATTTTTACAAGCTATTTTAGCTCAGTGAATAAGACTGGTGTAATGCATTTGATATCTTCTCCCATTTTTATACCATATACCAAATATTTAAGTGCTGTTATCATGAAATATAACATGCTCAAGAGCACTGTACATACAAAAGAACCAATACCTGGAATATAAAATTACCAAGCTCAAGAAAACCTGAAAGTAATAACAACAGCAATAAAAGTAAAAAATGATATTAGACAGAGTTATAAACCACAATAAAGAACATTAAAATATATATATAAAAATGGGCACAGTAATGTGACTAAAAAAAAAACAATTAAGATTAATGCCCTTACTCAAGCCTAAAAAGATAAGTTTTCAAATGCTTCTTAAAATTGTCAATAGAGGTGACATTTCTCATTTTTGTACCTTCGTAAGATGGGGGGCATGTGCAAACGAATGCAGCAGTGGCGTCGGTGCAAGTTCCTCCATTCTGGCACGAGGACTCCTCGCAATCGTTGATGTTGTTTTCACAGTGCACTCCCGTGAAGCCCAGGGAACAGACACATGTGAAGCCTCCGACGGTGTTATCGCACGTGGCCCCGTTACGACAGTTGAGCGGATTGCGACACTCGTCTACATCCTGGTCACAGTAAAATCCTACATAAAACCGAAAAAAAACAACAACAACGGTTCACACCCATTCTTACCAGAATACCAGCAAAATCTGTAGTTGTGAAAATAGCTTGACCACTTCAGTACAAGATGCCAATAGGTAACATCAACTGTTTCGTAAGTTGCCCTCACCTACGAATCTAGTGTCACTTTCTCTTCTAACATGTGCAAGTCTCTTTGAGGCATATCCCTTCATTCATCTTTCCTCATTTTTGGGGGGGAGGGGGATGGGTGGGGGAGGTACTTTGCATACTATTAAGGGACTTTAATATTTTTAGCCACTTGCCTATGTTACCTTGGACTGTCAAAAGTCTGCTCAAAAGAGTGTTATTTACCTTCATATTCACTCGGGCATTCACAAGTGTAGAAATTTTCGTCATCAAGACAAAATCCTCCATTCTGACACACATGGTTCACGCAGTCATCAATATTGATGTTGCAGAATTGACCGGTGTAACCTGCGAAGAGAATCCAGGCAAATATCTTGTAGATTTAGAGATGCTGGTGAGATGTGTATTATTTAAACATATCAAACAAGTAAATACATATCACAATTAATTGTGATTCAACATACTACGCCACGGGCCTATAAACTTCCAGAGGTCCTATATTTATTGTTTTTGATGCATCACTTTCATAGAGTTTGCATAGAGTATAAATATGGTATTCATAGAGCATTTAGAGTATACGTTGAGTATACATATAGTATACATTGAGTATACACAGGGTATAGACATAGGATACATAGAGTATTCATAGAGTATAGAGAATTCACATATAGAGTATACACAGAGTACATATAGTATTCACAGAGTATACATGTAGAGTATTCATAGAGTATAAATAGAGTATAACACAGAGTGTGCACAGAATATACACAGAGTATTCATAGAGTATACACAGAGTATTCATAGAGTATATATAGAGTATAACACAGAGTATGCACAGAGTATACATAGATTATTCATAGAGTATATACAGGGTATACATAGAGTATACAAAGAGTATTCATAGAGTATTCATAGAGTAAATAGAGTATAACACAGACTATACATATATTATTCATAGAGTATACACAGAGTATAGAGTATTCATAGAGTATATATTTATGCACAGAGAATCATGTAGAGGATACATGTATAGGGTATACACAGAGTATTCATAGAGTATACACAGAGTATTCATAGAGTATACACAGAGTATTCATAGAGTATTCACATAGTAAACATAGAGTATTCATAGAGTATATATTTATGCACAGAGAATCATGTAGAGGATACATGTATAGAGTATACACAGAGTATTCATAGAGTATACACAGAGTATTCATAGAGTATACATAGAGTCAACATTTTCATATTCCAGTCAGTCCATCGACCTCTGATCATGCTCAGTCGGATCGTGAAGACTAAAGTTGCCAGGCTGAACTTACCTAAGGAACATGCACATCTCTCCTCTTCCGATTTGTCAATACGGCAAGTACCACCATTTTCACAGGGTGACGGAGTGCAGGGAACAAACAGTGTTTCACACCGTTGTCCTACATATCCCGATGGGCAATCACAGGTGAATGTTCCGTCTACATTTTCGCAGGTTCCCTCGTGTTCGCAAGGTGTGTGCTCTTCTGTACACTCATCCATGTCATTTTCGCAATTAGTTCCTTCGTAGCCTGACAAATGAGAGAGATAAAAGCAATAAATTCCAGGAATCGAAAGACCATGCAACTGCCGAGGTACTGCTGTTTAAGTTCTTTGTCTTATTCCCAGTATCTTGCAACAATTAGTGACTTTAATTGCTGTACAGTCTGCTTAATTAATACTTCTCTGAAGAGTATTAAAACTGAAGCGAAACAGTTTTATGACTAACATTTGAAACTATTTTCAGAGTGTGAGTAGTATCACTTACCTTAAGATGTAACTTAGGGATTATTGAACATTGACATACATATCATGTCACTGCTGTGATGCTATTTCATATTGAAAATATATTTATCATTTAGCCTTCTGCTCTGTGCCCTGACTGATGGTCATTGTTATTGTTGTAGCAATGCAACTGAAAGTTTCCCACGAAATTTACCAATGGAGGAAGGCCACCAATAATCCTACTCAGCACCCCCCCCCACCCCTACACTTCCCTTACCCATATAATTACAGGCATAATAGAAGAAGTGTTTAGGCTATAAGAATGCTGATGAATTCTTACCCGAGGTGCAGTTACATGTATAATCATCTTGCAATGATATGCACGTGGCATCGTTTTGACAAGGGTCACCGCTGCAGTAATCAACCTCGGTGCAATTAACTCCTAAAAAATTAAATATGAAAAGGAAAAAATGTTAATATCATGGGACCATTCACAGATTTTAGTCTTTAAGTGTGCACCCAATGTTAAACCCAATAACATTTATAAGCAAATCCTCACGCTACGTACAAACTCCTCTGTGGACCTTGTATTGCATCCAACCACTGTCAACATCAACCGTAAATGCATTGCCCTCCCCAGCGGGTACCGACCTCATGTTACACACCGACAAGATCAAGCTTCACCTTAGGTATCTGTGTCATGTGAATGACAACTACATGTGGACCTTCTGGAGCCTCCTGTGAGGAGGTGCAGTGAACTCAATATCAATGCATTATATGTTATACACATTGACTTGGCCTGCTAGATGCACTGCCCTCAGAAGCCATGGAATGGCTCGATGCTGACAATGGCGCACTGGATCATGAAGTTATATGCTGCAGCGCCTGGGAGGGGAGAGCTTCCCAGACAGAAGCTACACAGGTGAGAAATCTGGAGTTTCTAAACTATACATACAGTAGTACATTATATCCTTTTGCTTTCCACCGATATCCTCTAAATAGGTTTGCCAGGGTTGACCTTTTTAATCGCCAATCACCTGAGAGATTCGTTAGCTCAATGTCATTGCTATCTAGTAATCATCACTGTGAATAGACCTTGTGCCCGCTGGTACAATGATACAATACAATACAAATTGCAAACATTGAAACCAATTAAGGTCAAACTACTTTCAGATTTGACGAGCCTTGTGTTTTCATTGAGACTATGTAAACTTTCAGTCTTATACGGTGAGGTCATCAAACAGATACATTCCTTAATGAATTAGTAATGAGTATGAAGAGAAGACCAATAGACTGCATACAAGTATTCAGCTAACTAGGGTTAGATATTATCCAAGTTATATCAAACAAATACATGGATAATCCCAGTCATACTGGGATGGGGGGTGGGGGACGGGAAGGTGTAGGTTACTACTTGAATGGACTCTTTCACAATGTCAATGCCATATAAATCTTCAGTGTGTGGGGGGCCTTTTTATGCACACAAACCTATGTTTGAAAAGGGCAAAGAAACACTTGGACTAGAATCTTACCAGCGACCTGTGGTCTATCAGTTCTGACTATCCAATCCATAGTTGCTGGCAATTAATACTAATGACATTTCCATTTCTCTTTTTTGACTGTGACAGTCAAAAGCCATTATACCTTACAAAGCCGTTATCCCAGGATTACATGTATCCCTCTGACATTTAATGCAACCCACTCACTTAGTGAAAGCTTAAATCAAACTTAAGATAAAATGTTGACCTCCAGTGGTAAATTATGAATGGTGGGATATAAGGTCTAGGTTCGTCTTGGAACCCACTGGGGGGGGGGAGGAGTAATGCAACTGCCCACCCCTGTACCTTACAAATATTCACTGAAGTAATGAAGTGGACACAGATACATGTATACAAGTGACCTTTTAATAGATTCCAATAAAACCATTTATATGTGGCTGATGTTGATTGCTTAGCAAAGTGGCTTCAAATGTTTCTGTTTCGTCAGGTCAAAACCACATTCTCATAACATTTTGATGAATTTCAAGCTACATTGGTGGCTAAGCTTACATTCCAAATGTAACAGGAGGTTTCAAGACAAAAAGGATCATGTCGTCTCAGTAGATGTTTTTCAATCTTACATGTACCCTGATGCCATAACAGACCGTCCACTGTGTTCCACATCCCTGGAGAGATAAAGGTTTAGCCACTCAAAATAGGTTACATTTAAAGGGTGTGAAGACTCGCGCAAAGAGAAACATCTATTGCCGGTAATCTGACCTAGTTTCGAATGAGGTGTAACAGAAGTGTTAGAAACCACCATTGATCCCAGAAAATACACACACAGCTTGCTACCGTCGGTAATTAGACACTAGTGTACAGTCAGTACATACAGCTGCGGTCAATACCCACAGCACAGTGTACACACGATACAGCGATGGACATCTCAGGTCCAGCTAAAGACAACAAGGTATCACGTTTCATTACTGTCTGCATTTTGTAGCAACACAAACAAAACGTCACTTGCAAGCAACAGAAAGTTAACTTTTTCAGATGGCCGCACGCGGTTTGGGGCGAGTCTTCAATGCCTTTAATCAACAATATCTTTAAGTTAGGGACCAGATGAGAATTAACAGTGTGGAATATGTTTTTGCCTTGTCAATAAAAGATTGATTTGGTCTGCGTGCGGATGATACATCCATTTAGGATATCAGTGCCAGACTTGGTCTTCATGATTGACTCTGCACGTTGTTACATCGGACCTGACATTGCCATATATATATATTAAACTTGTTGCAACTCCACCTCAAGTCTATGAAAATATGAAATAGTACTATTCTTTAAGGTCAGTAATAATAATAATAATAATCATCATCATGTGAAGGTTAAACTGAATATCTAATTTGAAAAGCAGCAGAGAGGAAATGAAAAAACCATTGAAAGAACTTGTACACACACACACATACTCGTCAGTATCGAATAGAGAGCCGGAGTCAATGCGTGAGTAGAAGAGGTCAAACATTTATTGCAATGTGCAGCCGCAATTCTACTGAAACTATCGACTACTTCTCAATCGGCGAGTGATCAAGGCGATTCAATGGGGCTCTCCAGCCCCGCCCAAAATCGACAGAGGGTGCTATATAGATCTGCAAGACTTGACGAGCTGCAGTCTCCGAATATAGGTCACAACGGTTTTGTGAATTGATCGCTTAGCAGTGCAATTTTGTTTGATTTCTGTTGATAAAGAAGAGATCTTTTGAACCATCTGTTCTAAGTTTCAAATCCAACTAGAATTATTTTAAGCACCTTCTTCACTTATGTTTGCTAGAGGCATTTTCTTTTCTTTCTTTCTTTTTTGTCCAACCAAACTATGAGTGGAATCTAGTCATGTCAATGTAACAGCGCGTCTGTAAGGATGATGGCGAGTTCGCATGATTGTGAGCACTAACATGTGATCATGTGATCATGTAACTTCGATACCGAGATTAGGCACATTGAAGGAACGGTGTGACAGCGCAATCTGTAGAAATGGTGGAGAGTCCCTTCGTCGTGGACATTTCATTGCAAGGATCCTTTGCATGGTTACCAGGGTTCGCAAGTTTCTTCCGGGGGTGGAAAAAACCGCGGAATAAACCGCGGTTTTTTCCACTCGGAAGAAATAGGTTTCTTCCAGTTTCTTCCGGACAAAATGGAAGAAACTCTTTTTTTGGGGAAAAACTGCTGATAAAGTTTCATAACAACCTGAAATGATTTCTATGTAATAAATGGACAAGAAGCACTATAGTGTCATCTAGGTAGTCTATATCTAGGTTTGGAGCACATGACCTGCTTCCAGCATATACAGTACTGTACACAATATAGTACTAGGTTACTAGCATCGGACAATTCAGGGAACAACTATGGGCAAGCAATATTTTGCAGACCAGAATGGTCCTGATTATAGCCCAGTTCTTAGTTAAAAACTAGTTTCTGAGTGGAGGGGCAAGTGTTCCCTGGAAACTAGTGTAGGCCTACTAAAATGCACACTCATTACTACGATTACATTGACCACTATGACCATATTTTGTGGAGATTGAACTCAAGACATGAGGGTTACAGGTTCGACTGGAAGTTGAAGTGTGAAATGAGGGCTGGCTCGTGGCCAGCTGTGTTTAATTGTGGATGTTTGTTCTTTATGCTGTTGGGATGACAAGTCCTCCTGTTAACTACAAGTTGTAATTTAGGGAGTTGCAGAAATTAAACTGTTGCCTAAATCAACAGATATTGTTCTGCTATTTTCTTGGTGTTCATTGTATTAAATCCTCAGTGCATGGGCCAATCCAGGTTAATCATTCATACAGTATGGCCAGTTATGCAATTCTGGTTGATGGGGGGATCGCGAGATGATAAGTAGTCCTTCAATAAATGTGATTTATAAGCAAACATCTTTTGGTGTAGAAAAACAACACTAAATTATAATCAAACAAAAATATCATATTTTGATGGTTTCAATGGTATGCATTTCAGTCAGATGGGGGTAAGCTATTTGTCTCTTTATCATGTATGTGGGCTGTGCTGCCTATATGCCAATTTTCACAGTTTCTTCCAGTTTCTTCCGGTTTCTTCCAGTTTCTTCCGGAAGAAACTGGAAGAAACCCGGAATAAACAGGTTTCTTCCAGTTTCTTCCACGTCCCCGGAAGAAATAGGTTTCTTCCGGAAGAAACCAAACCCTGATGGTTACTGTAGCGCATTTAACCATATGTAAACAAATTAAAAGCAAAACCAAACTGGACCTTACAATCACAACTTTGGAAATGAAGACTTGACATTACTACCTGAAAACACATGTATCCAATCTTTAGAGAAATAAATCTCAATAGTACTGCTCCAAAACAATATATTCACGAAACTACCACTACTACTGGCAATGAAAGATATCTAGGAAATGTGGGCGAGCATTAACTGCAGGCAGGCTTTAATATCATTTTACTATTGACATCCTGTTTGCCAGGAGAACAATACTAACATTAGTCATCCATTTCGAGATCCTTCTGATGCACACACACAGATACACACGCACACACATACACACGTACCTATCTGATTCTTATGTCTTTTTTTTACAATGTTCGTCACAACAGTTGTGTGGGAGTATGCTCATATTTGTGAAAAGTGCAAGTTACCTTTAACATACAGCCAGGTCCTTAAATTTCCTGTTGCAATTAAGGAGAGAGGATCCCTTAATGATTTGTGTGCTTCCTTCAACCCAATTACAGCAATGACGACGACGACAACAACCACGAAAGAAATGTTACTTGATAGCACAAGGTTGCAATTCACAAGCTACAATTATACCAAACATTAAGAGCATACAAAATGACCACATAAAATAACAACAGAACAAAAACATTTCTCATAGCCTTTGACTATAATCATCCCTTTGCACCTATGAAGTAACAGTGAAGAAGATTCAACCCCCCCCCCCCACCCACCTCTTCCCGAAATGAATAGAGAAGCTCGCCAAAATACTGTTTAGAGTACAGATGTGAGGCTTGGAACAAAACCAAACAAACCATGAGTGCGCCATTCAGGACTATCACACACATCCATGTGTTCATTTGCTGTAGATGATGTTCATGACTTCTGAAGACTATTTCTAAGGAGCAACCATCAGTACAAAACGATGAAGAATGTTCGTTTGCTTCACTCACTACTACCCATCATCAGCCAGAACATCCCATTTATCACTACTACCCATCACCAGCCACAATATCCCAATTTATCACTACTACCCATCATCAGCCACAACATCCCATTTATCACTGCTACCCATCATCAGCCACAATATCCCATTTATCACTACTACCCCTCATCAGTCACAACATCCCAATTTATCACTACTACCCATCATCAGCCACAATATCCTATTTATCACTACTATCCATCATCAGCCACAATATCCTATTTATCACTACTATCCATCACCAGCCACAATATCCCATTTATCACTACTACCCATCATCAGCCACAATATCCCATTTATTACTACTACCCATCATCAGCCACAATATCTCATTTATCACTACTACCCATCATCAGTCACAATATCCCATTTATCACCACTCCCCATCATCAGCCACAATATCCCATTTATCACTACTACCCATCATCAGTCACAACATCCCAATTTATCACTACTACCCATCACCAGCCACAATATCCCATTTATCACTACTAACCATCATCAGTCACAACATCCCAATTTATCACTACTACCCATCATCAGCCACAACATCCCATTTATCACTACTACCCCTCATCAGCCACAATATCCCAATTTATCACTACTACCCATCACCAGCCACAATATCCCATTTATCACTACTACCCATCACCAGCCACAATATCCCATTTATCACTACAACCCATCATCAGCCACAATATCCTATTTATCACTACTATCCATCATCAGCCACAATATCCTATTTATCACTACTATCCATCACCAGCCACAATATCGCATTTAACACTACTACCCCTCATCAGCCACAATATCCCAATTTATCACTACTACCCATCACCAGCCACAATATCCCATTTACTACTACTACCCATCACCAGCCACAATATCCCATTTATCACTACTACCCATCATCAGTCACAACATCCCAATTTATCACTACTACCCATCATCAGCCACAACATCCCATTTATCACTACTACCCATCATCAGCCACAATATCCCATTTATCACTACTCCCCATCACCAGCCACAATATCCTATTTATCACTACTATCCATCACCAGCCACAATATCGCATTTAACACTACTACCCCTCATCAGCCACAATATCCCAATTTATCACTACTACCCATCACCAGCCACAATATCCCATTTATCACTACTACCCATCACCAGCCACAATATCCCATTTATCACTACTACCCATCATCAGTCACAACATCCCAATTTATCACTACTACCCATCATCAGCCACAATATCCCATTTATCACTACTACCCATCATCAGCCACAATATCCCAATTTATCACTACAACCCATCACCAGCCACAATATCCCATTTATCACTACTACCCATCATCAGCCACAATATCCCATTTATTACTACTACCCATCATCAGCCACAATATCTCATTTATCACTACTACCCATCATCAGTCACAATATCCCATTTATCACCACTCCCCATCATCAGCCACAATATCCCATTTATCACTACTACCCATCATCAGCCACAATATCCCTTTTATCACTACAACCCATCATAATGGACACAGTGAAAGATGGAAGACCTGATCTAAAATTCAAATTACTGACCATGAATATACACACTTGACAACTAACACTTCAATTGATAATGACTGTAGCCCACGCAATCTAGTTAACATTCTTGGAAATGGCTCTTTGCCATTGTCCAAAATGGACAACAATATGTACAGCAAAGTTTAATAGCAGTGTAATGCTAGTACAGCTCAACAAACTCAAACCACTACGTTGAACTAGTCTTATACAACATCTGATGCACAAGGACAGGTGACCGGGTTAGCTGTACCATATTCAACCAGTCCAGTGTATCTAGTCAAATCATCACTAGTATTACACAACAATGGCTTGACATGTAGAATCATTTAGTGCAGGAGGTGAACCATAATTAGGGCACAAGAAGGAGGGTTCAACTAATCGGTCCACTAAGAACTGTACAACCGAGTACAAACTGAATTTAATAAACCGCACATGGCACAGTTTGGTGTTCTACGCAGAACCAAATTCAGCCCAGATGTGGAACGCCAAGGACTACTCACCCCTCGAAGAAGCACAGATTGACCAATTCAGATCTTACAATGAAAGTTTCGGGACTCATCTTGCCTGCTAGGAACGTTTACGTTCTGAACAGTCCCACTACAGAAACACAATAGTCAGTGCATTTATTTGTTTTAGAAACACTCACCAACCGGACATCTAAGCCCTGAATGTTTTACTGATAATCTCAGTCCTACCAATGGTAAATGCCTCCCCGTGACTAACAATATCCCCATCCCTTTCCCCCTCCCTTGGCCCCCCATTCCCCCTCCCTTCCCCCTCCCTCTGCCCCAATGACATACCTGTATACCCAGCGGCGCAGTCACAGCGATACTCCTCTAGTGATGTTGTCAGGTGACATCTCCCGTTGTTTTCACAAGGGTCGGGCTTACATGCATGGTGTGCTACCTCAACTGAACATGTAAGGGATGTGTAACCTGATCAGAACATAAAGACACACAAGTATTAAATCGAATGGTTTGTCAACGGATTTCAACTTAAATTCCCTTTCAAAATGGTAGTCATTTAGGAATAATTTATATCGTATTTCATTGCAAATTGCTATGCAAAAGGTTAACTACATGCAACATCAACTTAACTTATGGTACTCACATTAGTACACATGTATACACATACTGAACTCACTGTCACAGGCTATCTACATGCAACATCAACTTAACTTATGGTACTCCATGAGACTAGCACATTAGTACACATATACACATACTGAACTCACTGTCACAGGCTATCTACAAGCAACATCAACTAAACTTAACATACAATTAAATGTATTATACATATATAAAGAATTAAAAACTTACCTAATGCACACACGCAAATGAAAGAAGGGGCATTATCTATGCTTAGAGTTGCCTGACAAGTTGCTCCATTAAAACACTTTGGTGTGGAACTGAAACAAGGATCAATGTGTTGGCATCTTTCCCCGATGAATTCTTTGAAGCATCTAAAATATAAAATAAGATGAGAAGAAGAATGAGGATTAAGATGGATGATTATCAGGATACAGTTGGCAAGAGGTACTGTACTACCTCCAATAACTTATAATATAATATATAATATCACGATACAGTTGACAAGAGGTACTACCTCCAATTACTTTTAATATAATACATAATATCATGATACAGTTGGCAAGAAGAGGTACTACCTCCAATTACTTATACTGTGGTATAACCTTCTCTCTCAGCCGCCTCCATTCTGTTACTGTACTTTACTACTCATCAGCCTGGCCTACAAATTCATCTCAGCTGCTACGGTTCCATCCTGCCATTTGTGTGATTATTAAAGCAGTGTCAACCTCTCTTCTACCACTCAATGAGGAAGTTAAGTTTGACATTTACTGCTTTTAAAGCCATCTACAATATGCAGAGAAATCTTATAACACAGCCAATAACTGAGAGAATTTCCCTTCCCACCTTCCCACCTTCACATCTTTCACTCTCCCCACCCTCACCTCTACCCCTCCCCCTCTAATCTGCTGCTTGTTCTCACAAGTATGTTACCCAGTCAAAGTACAAACGAGAAAGGAATTTCAGAAGCCACAGCAAGCACAAGACAAAGAGTCAACATGAAACATGGTCACAAAGTCCTACCCAACCTGTCTATGTCATCGAAGGGTACAGAAATCTGGACCCATCTTACACCAACTACGAGGAGAAGTGCAACACAACCCATCGACCTGGAGGGTCATGTGACATGCTCCCTGGTAGCGCTCAGCTGTTATCGTTCTCTGTACGGTATTTGCAAAATATTAACAACTAATGTCACAATCCTATCGCTGCCACAGTCCTGCTGAAACTAAGCAAACCCAGTAGTCGAGCTCAGTGATACATACGATTACCCAATACTTTTTCTGCAAATTCAAATTCCGAAAAGTTTTCTTTCAAACAAACTATAAACTGCAGCTGGAAAGCATTACCAGCATATCGTCATCATGAATGTACGTAATGTACAGTATAGGCCTTACATGGCCATCGGTCAGCAGACTATATATATGGTTCTCACATTTACAGCACTGGAAAATATCTGTGAACTATGTCACCCAGTCTAGTTCACACAAGAATGGCACAAAACTCAAATTATAATTATTATTATTATGTACGGTATACAACTGGAAAGATTGGAAGACTGAGTAGGAACTAACCTAACCATCATTGTACCACCTCCGTGTTTAGTATGGAGCATGATCTACCTACAGGTATGACAATAACATAGAAGAGTAGAACACAACAACGGTCTCCCTCGCTGCTTTTCATAGACACCTTTAACGCTTCAACAAACTGAGCAAGACTGCACTTCACAGACAGACCAAACCTTTCATTTCATTGTACGGTATAGTAATGGGTGTTCTTCTTTAAAAAACTTTACCCTCAAGGGGTGATTTTTAAAAAGTGTCCAGAACAAAGAGGTAAATACTTATTTACCAAATACCTTTCCAGCAACACAATGCAACCAGCTTTTCTTTTAAAATTCAATTAATAACTATCAAAGCATTTTTCTCTTCTTTTCTCTCTATTTTTTTGCCTATTCAATTTGAACCCCTCAGCTACCCCTACACTTTTTATTCTGTTCATATTTTTTGCAGGACAATACCAAATCCCTCTTCAATAGTGCCTCAGAATACCAGCAAATTATTTTTATGGTATAATTTTTCCCACCTCCAAGGTATTTCAATCCCCTTAGGAAAAGAGCACACTTTGAGAGAAGTAGAATATACAGGTTCAAAGATTTTTATTATTACACTTTTCTGGCTAGACAACACATGACAATGTACACCACACCACCATTAGTGAGTGGTATATAATTGTCTATACAGCAGTGTACACATTAGTTACTATTGGGTAGTATACAATTGAATGTGTTACAAAGATGGGTTGGGTTAGCAATACACAGTTTGCAGCAACTGGCGCAACATTCTCCCAAACTATAGGTCATGACACAAAAGTGGGTCCATGAAAGATTTCCCTGACCTTGAAAAACTATCCGAAGTTTTCAGGAAGAGCTGATAAAGATTGGTTAAGTTTTTTTCTTTTCTTAACATCAAGGACATAGTCCTGGCCTTCAGGCTTTCTGTGCATCAAATTCCCCATACAGATCTGGTAGGGGAGGGGGTGTCACTTAATGTCTTTACTGTATTGTTTTCACTTCCCCTACACAGGCCTGGTGGGGAGGGGGATATTACTTAATGTCCTTATGCTATTGTTTTCCCTTTCCCCACACAGGCCTGGTGGGGAGGGGGATATTACTTAATGTCCTTATGCTATTGTTTTCCCTTTCCCCACACAGGTCTGGTGGGGATATTACTTAATGTCTTTACGTTAATGTTTTCCCATTCCCCACACAGGTCTGGTGGGGCAGGGGATATTACTTTATGTCTCTACTGTATTGTTTTCCCTTTTTCCCATACAGGTCTAGTGGGGTTAAAGTATCTTTGTGCTAGTAGAGCTATATATATATATAGTGGACCGTAATTGTATCTGTCCGTTTTTCATTATTATGTACAGACTTCCCCCAAAAATTCATAGATGTCTTTCGCTCGCATCGACTCGACGTTTCATTCCCATGCAAGAATAATAGCCGGCCTGAAAAGCCAAACAAGATTTTAACTTTGGACGACTTTGCCATTACGGAGTCAACTTAATTAACGACAAATGTTTTAAAGTCTGCAAGCATGCATATCTCAGGCTGGCTGCAAGATGGAGATCTATCTAAACAAAGATGAACCTTTAGAGAAAAGAAGAGAAGCTATAATCTCATTGAATGACAATTGAGCTTGCTCCTATTCAACCCGATCAGAAGTGGGTCAATTAAACCCCCTTGCCATATTCTTCCTTGAACGGAGGAGGAGGAGGACAATAGGCCACTGCAGAACTGGACAGATGGTGAATATTGATGGTGTTCGGATCAGATCAATGGGAATGTACTGTGCTTGAAGGGATTCATCATTTCTTCTTCTCCTCCTTCATTATAATCTTTCTTTTCTTTGTAACCTCTTATCAAACTGTTTGCATACAGGTGGTGGTTGAGGGAAAACCCTGAATTATTGGAACTATTCCCCGATGTTATACTACTCCAGAACGAAAGGCAGTGTTCAGACTTGCTGATTAAATCATTCATACATAAACTTTTGTGATTATTTATGCAAACACATATATCCAAGGAAGTCGTAGAGTACTGTACGTATGTAGGTTAAAGTTCCTTATGGTGGGAGTCATGCTGACGCAGATATAGAACCTAGTACTACATCGAGAGATCGCTTGATGTGACGTCATGGCGTCTACACTTTAGCAAATGGTTGCAATATTGCACAAGTGTTTATAGGAAACAATCCAAGTTATATATACATATTATAGATATAAATATATATATAAATATATAAATATATATACATATATAATTTTAAATATTTGATAAGGGTTTTGAGGATGAGAATTTTGTTATATATAGTACATTATGAGTTCCAGAATGAGAATGTCATATACTCATTCATACGATTGTCCAAATTGAAAAGGTTTGTTGGTTATCTCACATCTCACATGGTTTCTCTCATGTCTCTCATGCCATATTTGGTCAAGGCTGGTATTTAACATCCCAACCTACTTTTGTAGCCTGTGAAAGCTTTGCTGATGTTCATTTTGATATATTGGATAGTGTAGGGAGGTACCGTGTTGATGAATTGGTCTGTAAGTCCTTTTTCCTTTGGGAGCTAAACGTACTATTATTATGGTGCAACTTCAGAGTTCATTTTCTGAGATACATTATGCAGCACTTGGCATTGGTAAGTGTCTAACGTTAGGCTTGAAGTACTACTATCTTGGCATTGAAATTTTCATTATAGAGCCTCAGAGGCTTAAGCATATAATTGACAAGTGAATATATACATTTTGTCATAATCATAATCATAATCAATTTTAAGGATCATACTTTTGATTAACTGGAGGAAATTCCATTTCATACACATATGGGTGATTCCATTATTGAGGGTACCAGTAGCCATTTTGCACATCCCAGTCTTTCATGAGCTCAATACAGTGTTGATTGGAATGCCCAATGT
>KN885167.1:54917-68904 GCA_000934455.1 Apostichopus parvimensis
CAAATCCATTGTGGCTACATACACTGGACTTGGACTTAATACCTAGGTGAGGAGCATTCAAATCCATTGTGGCTACATACACTGGACTTGGACTTGATACCTAGGAAGAGCATTTCAAATCCATTGTGACTACATACACCAGACTTGGACTTGATACCTAGGAAGAGCATTCAAATCCATTGCAGCTACATACACTGGACTAGGAGTACTGCAGAAACAGCCAACAGTCGTGCGAATATGACAAGGCTCACAATGATGTGCAATTTCAGCAACGGATTGCCTAACGAAACCAAGGATGAATAAATGACAACTCTGAAAGCAAGTTTTTGGTTTATACCAGATTAGAATCAAGTCAGTTACGTGTAAACAGTGACAACAGATGGCAAACAGAGACAAGAGTCTTGTCAAGTAGCTATGTACCATGCATCCATTAATGTCTGTTTTGGGCAACAAATATAAACTGCATTCCTCTTCCTAATCCCTCTGATGACACTAACTACATTAGAAACGAGTTAAAGACCTTAAATGATTTGTTTGTTCTCTGTTTATAGCAAATGTTTAGGTGATTACTTCAAATTAAAAGGGTTGTTAATTTGCCATCTTGGTCTGCTTGGTTTAAAACCATTATCCTCCCACAGTCACCCAACTTGTGTTAATTATACAAACAAGTTAATTATACAAAACACAACTTAATTATGTTGATAAAATCTGACTCTGCTTCTTATGAGTCACTCAATGGATTTGATGGTGTGAAGATGGTGGTATGACTTACATGTACTTGGTAGGAAATGATGGGCAACTGTGATTGAAACATCACAAACAGACAAACATGGGGGGTTGGGAGGGGGGGGGGTAACGGACATCTGCAATGCTTGTCTTTACAAATGGGCAGATCTCAAATAATCTCTTTTATTGGAAGAGGTTGGTTTGCTTAAATTATACATTCATGAAAAACACGAACAAACACTATAGATTTCGATTTCAAAATTCATTTCTCATTTGTTTGTACAATATAAATACAATATAACATTACAGTAGGAAGGTTAACATATATTAAGGACACAAAAAAAAAAACATCAAGGGCCCTGCTGTCTCAGCTAGTGACCAGAAGTGTTTTCGAATTTTCACCTTTAGATGCTGAAATCATCAAATGACCTTTGACCAATACCGACAACAATCCCAAACCTAGACGAGTTCTGTCGATACTCTAGCCGAGTTCTGTCTATAGATACTCTAGCTGAGGTCTGTACACTCTTGCAGAGTTCTGTCTACTGTAGCTGAGGTCTGTGTACATACAGTACTGTTACCCGCTTGTGCTGGATGAGAAAGTTCACATCTCACTACAAAAAGTACGAAGGTTGCTATTCACTGAGAAGACTTTGATGGTAACAAGGACCATGTTTGGAAAGCAATATCCCATCGCTTCAACCACAACACCATGCTGTGAAACCAGTCATACAAAAGTACTCATTATATCCCAATAATAGATACAAATCAAATAGCGCAGGTCTTATCCAACAGTTTGAGGATCAATGGTCCATGTCGGCCAACCAGGTCTCAATGCAAATTGTAATGGCAAGGTTCCCAGTGTGACTAACAGAACCAGGTACGAGAAAACCGTACTGTTAAAAACAACCTAATATGGTACAGTATGTAATTAAGGTACAGTAAAACGCCGATTATCCGAACCGTTTTATCCGAACCTCCGAATTTCCAAACCGGTCATTAAAAAAAGTCTGGTGGCCTAGTGTTGTTGATTCCAAGTACTCATATCATGTACAATGTAAATTTGTCATCTTGCTTACCTGTAACGATCAGCTTTACATTTATTTCAACAAAGCTTGTATATTTTCATTCATTCTTCCATCGGTTTTAATATCGAATAGATTCTACTACATAACCCTCTGATTGTTATTTGTATCAACATTGTTACCGCTTTATAAAAGAGTGCATCATGGGTATTTTTCAATCACACATTCACGACAATAGATGTTCATTACAAATGTTTCAAAACAAATTTATCATAACATTCCACCAGGTACAAGATTTTCATGATAAACATAGTCAATGATGCTTTTCCAAATTTCCTATGATTTGATTGGCTAATAGTCCCTTACTAATTGTCTGTTAACATTCTTGCATCTGTTAGCACAAACTGTGATCTTTAGTACACATTGAAACACATTAGTATGCGTCTGATTGTAAGGTTACTTACCCTCATGTAGAGCTATATAGCGAAGTTTGTGCTATAGGCTGGGGGCACTCAAATATGATAACACTAGGCCTTCTTACCACAACTTCTTACAACAAGCCCTGAGCCCTCATTGTTCGAAGTTCAATGTTACTGTTGAATTGTTTCTGAAACTATCAGGTAACATTTGAAACATTGTTTTGATCACGAAATGTTTTGAGTTTGAGACAATTTTTAATTTTATGGGAAGATAACATCTCTGATACTTAAATGTATCGTCATCTCACAGAATGTATGTTCTCTCCGCGCATTAAGATATGCTGATGTAAAATGAGCATTCATACCACAGTAATTGTTTTCATTGCAAACTGGCGTAAATTTGGCGGCCCCTTTGACCAAGTGCTGCAGTTGTAATTTTTTATACAACATTCAACTGTAAACAACTTCATACAATAAATCGTATAAAGTAGCCATTGAAGCTTGGATGTTTTACAAGGCATAACATCACATAACCTTGGGTGTCTTACAGTAAGAAAGTTAGTTAATTTATGAAAATCTGATTATCCGAAGTACCTTACGACCAGGTAATCGGTTTTGACTGTAATTACGGACGGTTAACAAGTCTATTCTTTAATTAAAGCTATGCAGATATTCTTAGGAAGTCATGCATATACTTATGCATCAATGAACTGTGAATGAATTTAGGAATGTTTTCACCTCTGAATGCACACACTGATCCTCCCATATTCAAGCAGACATATCCAGTATAAATTATTCAAAATATAACTGCAAGTGACCAGAATGAAGCTCTCTCTTTTACAGATAACACTTTTTTTTAAATGGAAGTACACTGTGTAATAATGGAAGAGCTATCCTCTAGCACAATAATTTTAGAAATGACCTTTTCTATTTTAGAATAAACCATTGCCTAACCTACCAATTGCTACAAAGTTTAAATTTCAATTCAAAAGTTTGTATTTTTTGTTTGTATTTTTCATTTATTTTATCAGCCACCTCCCATCTGTTCTTGCCTCTCTGTTCCTTGCCTCTCGTTCACAAATCCATCCCATCGCTTCTCTGCCCATCTCTCACTCTCTGTACAAATATTTTATCACAGGTGATAACTCCTTCAAGTTGACAATGTGTAACTTGACACGGTAACAGCAACCCAATCGCACTCTACTGCTCAGTAGTGAATGCCAAATATGGCCAAAAAAAACTAAATAATTGAACTCCAAGAAAGAAGCACCTCACATTCTAGTGGTGAACATTTAGATAGACCACTGGGCTTGTCAGAATAGTATCTCCTCAAATGTAAACAGATCAAAAGACTACAGTTTTATTTTTGATTCACAAGGATGTGCTATATTCCTTCTATCCCTTTGCTTTCGTTAATGGTGAGTTTAACTGCTGAGTAGTTATGAAACAATTTGTTTCAACCTTTGGTAGGAAATAACTTTGATATTCTGTTTTGAGTGGGAGAGCATCACTCTGTCTTCTTCCACGCAAAGAAAACAAAGATTGATGTCAATGGGGAAGGAAGCTAAAGCTAAAGAGATATAATAATGTATGTCATAGCCACATCATAATATTGATGATATAACACAATGCCAAACCACACTGGTACTGTAAATAAGCAACAGAAAATTCTTACTACTTACAAAAAACAAAAAAAAATATGTCAATGCATTGATGTGGCTTGCGGATTTGCTCATTTGCATTATAATACAAGGTTTGTTCATTTTAACATGAAATGCCAGAGCTGATTGAATTGTAGTGTTTAGGGTAATTAGCTAATTTAAGTCCAGAAGGATGATGAGCATATAGAGACATGCAGTATATTAATTAATACAGACGTGTATTTATATTCTAACTTGTGACTGTATAATTCATTGAGTTTATGTAAAGGCACAGCCTAACTACTACTACCCAGTAACAAATGTACAACACTTGAAAGGATGAAAACTGACTGACTCAAATACAGTGTATCCTCAACTACATCTTACCACACCTTTGCCCTCTCATCCCTTCTCATCTCCTCTTTTCCCTATTCAAACAAAGCCATGTCTTGCAATCAATACTCATGAAGCAACAAGCAAAGACAGTCAGTGTACACAAATTATCAACACAACATCAGCAAACCCACATACATATGTATAGACTTCCATTCTAAACCTTATTTCATAGCAACCACCTACTTCACTAAAAACACTTCATGGCTGCTTATGCACCAGTCCCAGAGAATATTTTACCTACTAGTGGCCACCGACAGTGTACAGTGTACTTGTGTACAAACTAATGGAACTTTCACTACTAGTGGCCACCTACAGTGTACAGAGTACTAGTGTACCAACTAATGGTACTTAATACCTACTAGTGACCACCTACAGTGTACACAGTGTACTAGTGCACTAACTATGGAACTTCAACTACTAGTGGCCACCTACAGTATACAGTGTTCTAGTGCACTAATTAATAGTACTTTTACCTACTAGTGACCACCTACAGTGTACAGTGTACAAGTGCACTAACTATAAATAGAACTTTTAACTACTAGTGGCCACCTACAGTGTACAGTGTACTAGTGCACTAACTATAAATGGAACTATAACTAGTGGCCACCTACAGTGTACTAGTGTACTAATTGATGGTACTTTTACTAACTAGTGGCCACCTACAGCGTACATTGTACTAGTGTACCAACTAATGGTGCTTTTACATACTAGAAGCCACCTTCATGTACCAACTACAGTAAGCCATCTCCCTGAAGCAAGGACCACTGGTGGCCATTTTCCATGTGTCTCTAAGTATGGAACTAAGGACTATTTCCCTGAAGTTAAACACACTGGTGGCCATCTCCATTCAGCTATTCCAACTAAAGACAATCTTCCTGAAACATATGCTCACTTTGTACAGTACATCTGGTTACCGTACAAACCATTTAAACTTGGTGACATTCCTACATCACTACATCCTTCAATCCTCACTTGTACACCAACCCTAATAAGACTTAAGGAAATAGTGGGAGTACAACGCTCATGAGGTTATCGGCTAACTCAATAATTATTTCCTCCAAGCCATGAGCCCCTGGCAAACATTCAAACCGCATGCTAAATCAATTACAGTGCATAGACAAAGAACTTGGCACGTAATGTTTGTACATTTTAAAGGTTTTTAGCTGACCTTTGACACATGATACTAGTGATGGGATTGATCCAGAAATTTGCACCTAAGTACCCTTCTGCTTATTCCAGTTGGTCCCCCAGGTACTTGTTCATTACACATTCAACCTAAAACCCAACTAGGCCTATTTATAGATCTAGTTGGTACATCTGTAGAAACAACATTAATCAACCCATGAAGTTTTTTCCTCTCATTCATTACTTCAATTATGAATGCAACCAAAAATGAAGAAAGATGTTAGTCAATGTCCACACCGGGCAGGAAAGGTGTAAACCGGGTTTGAACCGGGTAGTATCTTTATTCGGTACGTCCCCCAGCTATCCGTTCTGATCACTTTATCACTCTACTTAATGTTCCAAAACTGATCATTTCTGTCTAATTTTTCCATAGATTTTTCAACAAGATTTTTCCACACAAATTTTTTCCGCAAGACCAAAATATGCAAATAGGCTCCTTTCACTTGTAATGTTTTGACTTTCAAGTTCAGCAACTGTTTCAACCATGCCAGGATACTGAAGGCTTTATTTCAATAGGTAAAATGCATCTAGGTCATTCTGTTTAGACTTATCCAAATATTTGAAGATCATGGGGGCAGGTTTGTTGGTTATTCCTGGGTAAATATTGTTTAGTTGCACAACTAAAATATTTTGGTATTCCCACCATTTCCAACTGGCTTCTGAATGACTGGTGTTTTGGGAATCGCACCTTGGTTCATTTCCCACTCTGTCTGGAATTTTCAAACTTGACAAAACTTTAAATACATTAATACCAGCTTTAACATCAGAAATTCCCCAGTTATGATAACTGTGAAGCTGAATATTCTTTCAAAGCCGGACAGCTCAACAACAATGAAAATAAAGAGTAAGTTTAAACAAAATTTCTTCAATAGGAATGTCAAGACTAGGACCAAACTTTTCATCAAATCATTGATCGGCTACAGTTGTCAGACCTTTAAATTTTGCTGCCTGTGATGAATTTTTGATACTTTTTTTGTTTTTTTTTTTGATATAGTTCAAGACTAATATTCTCAATATTTATTAAAAATCCTCAAGATAAATTGGAAATGCGGTTCACTGGCTAGAAAGTCCAAAACTTACTGGTTTTGGATATTTACGAGTGACGAGGGCTACCATGGACATCATGGTCACATTAGAACGGGTGCTAAGGTTGTGAGGAGACAGGTAAGCAAGGAACCAAGTACATTAGTCAAGAATTATTTCCAAATTAAATACATCTAGAGACAAACAACTGAAAATGTCCCCATTTGCTCTTCACATTGGATTTGGTTTTAAAGTCTGTGCTGATATGAGTGCAGTGCAGTGTATGGGCATTATGCTATTGAAAAACTAATTCCATGTGTTATTTAAAAAAAGATTCCTACAGGCTTGAGAAAATACTGCGCCGCCTAGTGTAAGAGTCAAAATGAAACGTTTTTCCTTCGCACAGGTGACCGAGCAGAGACATAAAACTGCTATATATATACACAGCACATGGCACCCCCTGTTGTATATAGTTTCTAATGGTGATTACAAGGAAAATTACTTCCTGAGTTCTTATCAACAAATACTTTATCCTAATATAAACTCAGATCCTAATATAAACTATCATAACTGACTCAGGAAGCTCTACACTAGAGCTATAAGTGTAAAAACTACTACAATCAACCGAGTTGCCAGCCTTATTCGTTCCTACGTTTGAAAACTGTGAAAGTTCCTTAAGCCCTTCAGCACGTGGCTCTGACAAGTTGTGCGGTGCGTGTCGGCTAGATAGGATGGGGGGGAAAAGTATTGTAAACATTCCAGAGATTTAACTGATTAATGAGGAACAAAGTTCACTAACATGGAATTTCATTTGAGATAGAGATAGAAAGAGCGATTCATAAGTAATCAAAGATGTTCCAAATATTGGCAACATCAGGAAAAAAGTTTTTAAAATATAACATACAGTACTGTAAATCCAGAGATAAAAATTCACAGAGAAAACAATTCTCGGTGAAGTCGTATGTAACAGAATTAACATTTGAGCATTGTGTCTGCTATTATGAAGTGGTCACAACAGAATGAAGACATTTGAACTAGACTATTAAAGCAATGGAAACTACAGTATGCCTAGTATATAATTTGACAACAGAATATTGTGTAACTCCAGACATTTCAACCTCCTGTGAATAAATTGTACAGAGGTAGAAACAGGAAATTTTAAAGAACTCCAAGAGGTTGTGACCCCGTCTGGCAGTCACGAGGCCAGTCTTTCAGCGCCCTTCAAAATAGACTCCTCCATGGAATGGAAAAATGGAATTTTGTATTTTAATAGCCCATTCTTTATAACAACAGACTGAGCACTGCTGTAATGCTGCTGCTGCTGGGTCATATACCAGGTTTCCTATAACATACCTACTGCACCAGTTACACATACCAGCAGACAAGTATGGTAGGGAGGACCGGCTTAGAAAGCAAATAAATGCGATCCATCGACAAAAAGGAGGAAAAAAAAGGAAAGTTGGTGGGTGGGAGGAGAGGAGGAGGGGAGTGGGAAGGGCACTTATTGTTCATTAAAGCTAAGTAGCAACATTATTGCAACAATGCCAGAATCAGATTCCAGATCAAATCTGGCAAAAATGTCACACTTAAGCAAACTCCTATTGGCCTCTGATTTGGCCAATGGTTGAAGAGATTAGAAAAAGTTGCCTTCATTTCCTACACTCCACAAATGGCAAACTGGTGGATAACATTGATCACTCTGTCCACTACTACCTGTATGAGTGTGTTACAAATAAGTGCTGGTCTCCCCACATGTGGCCTGAATTATGACCAGCCAATGAACACACTCAGTGTGATAATATGAACCTGTTCAATCTATGGTGCATGCTATTCAGTAATTAACCTCAGAGCTTACACCCTTGGGATCCCCAACAGTGCACTTCCAGGGGCATGCAGGGTGTGTTAATCTGAACCAAACTACAGTATATATGTCCTCCTTCCAATACTAATCTGGTTAATGTACCACTGACATTCATTATTCGGTGATGGACTAAGAAATACAAATACATCTGCCTTTCTCTCTTTCTCTAATATTTCTTTCTTGTACTAACTCAGTGTTATCCAAGCAGTGGATTATAACTCTCTAAGGATTGATGGTTGAAGTAACACTGACCTCTGTGCAGTCCTAATTTCTCATGAAATTCATAAAAAAAAATCTGTTGGGTCTTATTGTCCAGATATTTAGAAGAGTTTTGTATGACAATAGTGCATTTACTGAAACCGCCATTCTTCTGACAAACTCAACACAACTTCTCAGTCTGAGAAGAGGAGTATGGTACAAAAGCAAGTGGTTGACCAGCACACAGCATCTATAGTAAAATGCTAACAGGTTATGATAAGGTCACTCTAGACATTGCCAGAGCCAGGCTGGTGAGGAGGCAGGGTCAATGATGCCTCTTAGCACCACAGCTGTAGACTCCATGCAGTGTTTAGATCTAGCTTAAATAATACTTACATACAACTGACTTCGCCATCTCCATCTTCTATACATGTCCCTCCATTGTCACAGGTTTGGAGGTCAATACATTGACCTGGAAAGAAAGAAAAAACAATATTAATAGAGGTCTGTATCAACCCAGCAGGCCTGTGCATTTTGTGCAGCCAGAAAACTGACTTCCGGGACTCCTGTCACATTTAACATGAGAACATCTAATGCAACATTGCACAAGACTTTCAAGTTTGAATCTGTTGACCTCAGGTGACCTTAAATGAAATTAAGATATATATTCTTACACTCACAGTTTGCATATTGAGTTGCACACACAAGGTTTTCAGGCTTGACCTCTGATAACCTCAACTTACCTTTGACCTCCAGACAGGAGTAGAGGTCTTAAAATGCATCGCATTTTTGTACAGTATGAATTTATTCCAAGCTTTGTGATTTACAAATATGATAGTATTTGCAGTATGTGACTTGTACTGACCTTAATGACGTTTATCTTGAACAAAAACCAATTGGACACTTGCACTCATTAGGATGGATAGACATACTAAGTGTGAAGTTCACCCATCCTCTAATTCACAAGTTTATGTTTCCACCAAACTTGCTGGTTTGGGAATTTACAAGCGACGATACTTAACTGTCTCCATTCAACAATTTGCAAGTTCAGTGCAAGTTAAAAAGGTTTTCAGGCTTTCAACAAATCAGGTTTTGTTAGCTAGGCAGATTATCATGTTCATAAGGTTCTCAGACTCCCAACCTCTGGTGATCAAAAATGACCTTTGACCGTCACCAACGATAATGGTTCCTGTACTCAATAACTCAGGGTATGGAATGTACTTAATATACAGATCCGAGTAATAAGTTAAACCACCTTGTAAGTTTATCAGTCAAGAGCTAAGGCATCACGAAGACAAAAATAAAAACCATATCTACAGTTCTACACGCATGCCATCATCATTGCATAGACTTTTGGGCTTTTGGTCGGAAAATCAATTTATGGAGAAATCATGGAAACGTTATCAAACCTCTTGAACATTAGTTGAACCTGAGCATGGTTAAAGATGGTCTTGAAGAGCATACATATTGTAAATGGTGTTTTGTTAGTGTGGTAACCATTGACTGCATACATTGCATTATAGAACACTCCAAGTGCTTAACACATCAAGGGTACTCCTTAGTACTGTACGTATATAAACAGACAGTCAAGTTTCATGATTTTGTGATTAACCAGTGAAGCTGAAGCTGAACCCAGTGCTCTGAACTGTACTGTGTAGTACTATACTGTAATGTACAGTACATTACACTTATAGTACTTAACTATATAGTACTGTACTTCTATTGTACTGTACTATACAGTACAGTACTGTATAGTACTGTACTGTACTGTAATGTACAGTAAAGTACTATATTGCACTATACAGTACAGTACTGTATAGAACAATACTGTACAGTACATTACAGTATAGTACTTAACTATACAGTACTGTTCTTCTACTGTACTGTACTATACAGTACAGTACAGTACTGTATAGTACTATACTGTACAGTACATTAAAGCAAGTACTTAACTATACAGTACTGTTCTTCTACTGTACTGTACTATATAGTACTGTATAGTACTATAATGTACTGTACTGTGCAGTACAATATAGTACTTTACTGTACTGTACTGTACATGTACGTTATAGAACCATCTTACTTTAGGTATTCTGATCCATTTTACGTGTGTAACAGTGACTGGCAGTTCCTGTCACTGCTGTATAACTGTATGACAGTCATACAGCACACACCTGTGTCTGTTCAATTGAACAACAAAGCAAGTGGCCTATCAGCTTAGCTACCATCTTCCTACTTGCACCAAGTTTTTTGCTTTTCCAATCCACTTGAGTTCTTCTGTGGATTGGCATACTTTGTAAAATATTTGTCTTGAAGCCTGCCATGACTAAACAGAAAGAATTTTTACATTGTTTAGACCACACAAAGGGCAATTGTCATTATGAAAACAGCAGCACTGTGGAAGATTGCTTACTTATCCCGGAGGTGTTGAACCCTGACATAGGATGAAAAGGAGGTCCTTGAGCTCCCCTTCCCACCGGGTCAAAGTAAACTACCCAATCATGTTAAAACAGTTCTACCAGAAGTAGTGGTAGTACAGATATATAGTTCCTTCCAAGCTCACAGACTTGACTAAATCACTCAAATATGTCAAATTTGTAGTAACTAGTACAGAATCAGTAGTAGCATGCTACCAATATATAATATTCACAAATGACTCTGTGACATAACGGAAACCATCCTTAAATACCTAGACAGATTTACTTTCACAATATACAGCTGTATTTCGATGATTACTACCGTACTGCAAACTATTTCAACATTACTAAGAGAATTCTTGGCCTATTGATTCCGTGTTTCACAACAGTGTATTAACATCATCTCTGCTTTTAACATTCCTAGACTCTATGACAACAACAATTTACTTTCTCTGCCCGCAAAACAATAGTTGCAGCAAGACCAAGATGTAAAGTAGCCCCTCTGCTTGTACTTAGACTAGTGAGCTACCACCTCACATCAAATTCATCCCAGGTTGAAAAAAGTTTTGATTGTATGATAAAAAGGTAACAAAGTTCCAAACACTTCCAATATACTGTTAGGCCCTTTGAAAACAATCGAGGAATATAAATATTGCATCTATTTTTCATAACCGCCTGATGATATTTCTGTGTTCATTAGTTTTCCTCACCGCTGACAAATATTAGCAAGATAGTCTTCACTCGATTTCAGTAACATCAAGCTGTATATATAGTTTACATTGTTTCTCAATTTGTCCACTTTTATGGCACCATTTGAAGTGAGATTTGAATAGATAAGCTAGTTATGTATGTCGTTAGCGTTGTGCGGTAGTCGGATTTCACACAACCGGTAGTGTTGCAACATGAATCCCGGTATCGTAACTACAACCGGTATTTTCCTCAACTTTCATCTACGGTTCAAAGCACTTAGTTACGAGGCTGTCAATGTCATACATTCAATATGCATAGCCTAGGCTATGCACATACTCTTACACGCACGTTTATAAAAAAAAAAAAAAAAAAAAAAATAACACGCTATATTAGGGCCTTTGTTTTTAACATACACTTCCAAAAAGAAAAGCACAAACCTTGGAAAAAAGCAACCCACACCATCCTTCATTCATACTCGACGTACGATATTAGATTAACACGTTCGCACGTGGATTAAACTTGTAATCCGTACACAAACATAAATTGGGAGTTCCCCACTAATCCATGATATTGGAGTAGGGCAACCCCTTCAAGTTCAAAAGTTCACAATGAAAAGTTTTTTAACTATCAACAAGTCACCACGTGTTTGGAACTTCAGACAATAAGAATGTAACATAGGGGCTACGTAAATACGGGATTATAAACTACATACTTAAGAATAGTACAGATTTATTTATATCGTTAATCGGCTGCTGTTTACTCAAGAAAATATACTTTCAATCCGTACAATATCAATCTTTCGTACAAAAGTTCTTAAAAATTAAAAAAGTAGCTAAAGATAAATATAAATGACATCGTGGAACCCCCCGCATTAATAAACGAATCCATTTCATTACAGCATCAAATCTCAAATACTGCACTGCAGTGTGTGTACCAGTACCGTACCCTAGGCTATAATAATATACAGTCCCGTGCGAAGATGGATTTAAACTGGATATACTCCCTGCGGTTTTGGCTCAAAATTTATTAAATCGTTATAATTATTATAACAAAATGAGGTGAAATGCATAAGGGTAAGATTTTGTACATGGGAACCTTGACAATCATCGTTTGAAGGAAGAATAAATAACGAAAATTTCAGAATAACTTTGAGGTCCCGTAACATGCTGAGCGCAAGTAACGTTCGATATTTGGTGTAGCCTAGGTCCAAATTACTACGTGAAAAGTTGATTCGTTAATATATAGGTCTAGACCAGTACGTAAATTGATCAGATATTATTCAAACTAAGAACACAGAAACCAGAAAAAATCCTGTTTTGTTTTCTTTATTTCAAATAGTAACACGTAGATATTTTCTATTTTGTCCGGGATTCCCGGGAATGATACCGAAACGAATGTAATAGCCGGTTGTTTCCCAATACCGGTAGTAGTTACACATTGCACTGTGATCGGGATTAGTCAATACCGGGATCGGGATACCGGGATTCACTTGACTACCGGGATCCCGCACAACCCTATATGTCGTTATGGCATAGAGGAATCAGTGAGGTTGAGAAAAACCATAGAAAAGGACGCAAAATGCTGCTTTAATTACTGAAAACACCAATATAAGCAGAACAAGCAGAACGCTATAACATAACATTTGTAGAAAATTTATTGCCAGACATTTGTGCGGACAATTGTACACAAGTAAAGATCTAGCCTAAGATGTTACAAGATGTAATCGCATTTTCTGCGCACACTTTGGGTTTATGTAACAACAAGAAAACAAAGTTCAGGTAAAGTTTGATATTGTTACGATAGCAATCATGAAAAAATCATCACGGCACGCTTCTTTGTATCCCAGTCGGAGTAACCTAAGGTCAGGCCGTACCTGTAAATTTCTTTCAGACAGGATGAGTTTTAAGACAGACATGTGCAATCTACATTTATCCACTTCCTTCACAGCAATAATACCTTCCTGACAAGCAATAAGCATAACTACATCAACACACATTTCATCTTGCTTTTATCTACGGTTGCTACATATAATATATGCTGATTCAACACGCAACCTGAATGTGTCGCAACTTTATGCTAGCAAGAAGACAAAGCCAATCAGGATGCATACTGTACTATGCTGTATAGCCAATCAGCACGCATTCTGTACTATGCTGTATATAGCCAATCAGCATGCATACTGTACTATGCTATATATAGCCAATCAGCACGCATACTGTTCTATGCTGTATATAGCCAAACAGCACGTATACTGTACTATGCTGTATAACAGATCAGCACGCATGCTGTACTATGCTATATATAGCCAATCAGCACGCATACTTCACTATGCTGTATATAGCCAATCAGCATGCATACTGTACTATGCTGTATATAGCCAATCAGCACGCATACTGTACTATGCTGT
>KN885168.1:2080-12276 GCA_000934455.1 Apostichopus parvimensis
ACATCGGTTTGACGATATTCCTACAAAGGAAGTGGAAGAAAGAAAATGGGTTACTTGAGTTTAGCCTAGTTTAGTTTAGAGACCCTAGGATCAGGAAGCCTTACAGTAGCTTATTTGAGACCCTATCCGTGTTAGATCCTGGATTAACACCGGCTTATTTCAAACCTTCTCATTGCGATAAGTGTTCAGAGGTTAACGAGACATGGGTGTAAATTCGTTTCCATCCCTGCTACCGGGACCGTCATTTAACGTCCGCATCCGACAGACGAGAGTGTATGCCACAGCATCTAACCACTTTTCAAATACTGAGGTAGGCAAAGGCACCCCATTCGACATCACCGCAGTGAAGCTATGACGAACAAAGTTTTTTTTCGAAACCAAGAGAAGAACAAAAAACAAACCCCATTTCCTTTGATGTTCCGTAAAGAGTTTTGTTTTCCATCACTGTCTTAATCTACAACAAGTAAAATATTTATGAATATGGTTCCGTTAGATGTGGTTGTATTTGTAACACTCCACGAACAATAATTATAAAGGTACATTATTGGAATTGGTTTTCTGAAATAATTCAACATCCATTTAAACTTTTAAACTTCTCGAATTTAGCGTTATTATTGATTGGGTATATTCTTTCTGTAGCGCTTCATTTACTGCAGTAGGTAAAACCTAATCTTAAATGGTTTATCATCGCTTCCCTACTTCAAGCTCATAATAATCCATACTATCGCATGGAATAAAACACCATCAAGGTGAGCATTAACATAAGTAAACATTCATAAAAGCAATTAATCAATCAATCAACTCATAATCGCTCGGCATAATTGAAGTTTATTTTGCAATATAATATTTTAAACGTCAAATCTTGCTGGTTCGTTGATTTTTATGTGAGGGTTGAGTTTTCCCGCTAGCAGCGTATATTGATCGGCCAATGATCAAAACTCCATGATTATTCATGCAAGGTGATAAATTTAACCTTTAGAGGCAGCGACAGTTGGCAATTGACAAGAGGATGACCACCGTTGGCCAAACGAAATGTATGCAGAACTTTGATACATCGGGAATTAACAGACCCCTCTTTTTTCTACGTTGTATACCGACCGCCTGGAAATAGTCATCTAAATTCCTCTGATCGTGTAGTAACTATGCAATGTTTTTGACAGCCGTTTTTATTTTACTCTTTGAGTTATTCTCTTGAAGACGTCAAAGTGTTTTTCCCCCTTACATTGACAAGGTTCTCTAGTGGTACTCTGTTCCCTTGCGGCTCCCGAGAGTTGTATAGGATGTGATAAGCCTGTCCGAAACTGACACACCCGATTCACATATAGTCTCTCCATACACTAAAACCTATATCACAGTGATATAATATAAAACATTCACAAAGAATATTGTCGTTTATTAGTACTACATGCTACAATGATATATTATGATAACAATGATATTGTTAATGTGTAATAGTACTACATGGTACAATGATATATTATGATAACAATGATATTGTTAATTTGTGTTAAAATTACAGTACAAAAGTATTGTATACTAGCATGTGAATCAGCTGCTGCCTGACAAAGGAGGTTTTAATGCAATTGTCCTACTAGGTGACGACAAATGTGTTTTCCATTGTTATTGTTTTAAGTTAATATTAACTTTTCTCGGTGTACCTCTTTCAGTTTCGTCAGCTGGCGTATGCAAAGGGAGTTGGGGAGGGTGGGGGGGGGGTAGGGGTGGTGTGATAGGTGTTCAGCTAATCATTAGTAAGTGAAGTCAACTTATATGTAATTTTATAGAACAGGGTAAATCATAGTAAACAAAAACTCAACAGCGTGAGCAAGTCAATCACGTGACCTGTTTACTTCAAAGCTGGTTATTCGTTTCAGTATTATCTGGTGGTACTTACTTGACCAAGACAAAACCATATCAATTGCCATTTAACAGTGTGACGGGAGAACATAACTCTATATAGCCTACTAGGATTTGCATATGAAATAAAACACATAGGGCCTACATTAACTTGGTATTGGAAGGCCTACGAAAAATAAACCGATCAGTCAGGTAGTCTGTTTTATTGCAAACTGTGAAATATGGGGGGAATTAGTCCACCCACCAAAACCCTACCAGTAAGGACGAAATTGATAACCCTTATAAGTTCGTAAACGAACAAAAAGAAGAGTAAACCAGTTAGGCCTGCATTAATTGTGTGAATAAATTTATGAAGAAAGAAAGTGGATCATACAAATCACGTGATCTGCTTGAAGATTGTAACTACTCAAGCAGCTGTTGATCTTTAATCTGTTTATTGAGTTGTATTCTGTTGGTAAACATACTTAACTAATTCATGAAGGATAATGTATAGGCCTATAGCTTAGTAGACCGTTAGGCAAAAAAAAATCGCACTTAAACGAAGAAATAGACAAATTAAACTCGTTTGAAGTTAATGAAAAGTAATAATACCTGCATTAAATTCTTGAAAAACAATATCTTGTCTATAGGCTACTTGAGACAAAAAAAGTGAAGAACGAGATCACTTTAGAAGCAGTCAAACGGTTTTTGATAACATAGATAATTTTAGCCAGTTATGTGTGAATATTATTCCTGTATGGATTAATCAGAAATTCAAAAGTTATTACGTAACTCAAACAACGTAAACATAACGCAAACATATCGCAAACGTAACGCAACGTAAAGCAAACATAACGTAACGTAAAGCTTTAAAACACTTTGTACATTTCATATGATTGAAAGAAAAAATAATATAGAATATCCCATTTTAAAGGGTTGTTTTTGAAAGATTTAGGTCCAGTGTTCATTCGTAGATATAGACTCCGGTTATTCATAAAGATGGTGAAATGCACTCTCCTAACATTACTATCGTGGTAATCAATACAATTGATATGATATAATTGATTATATATAATATGATTTAAATAAACTACATTCATTTGGTTTCTTCAACAGTCAGTACGAAACTTTATCACACAACCTTCTCGACAAATGCAAACAGAACGTAAACGCAATTTTTTAAGTAAATATACATTTTACGAATGATAATATAGATCCGCAAGACTTTCTATGTAAATTTGAAAAATCATTTCTCCGAGAAATTCTTTTGCTTGAGCAGCCTATCCGCTTAATAATGCAGTGATATGGATTGGATTCAAGTCAGCATACTGAATTACCGGATCGGAATCGATGAGCCACTAGGTCCACGTCCCCGAATGCGCCGCCAGATGGAGGTACTGGCGGCGCCTATTTCCTCTTGGTCGCGAAAGATTTTTGTATCATCCGAAGCGCTAAAAGCGTTGCCCGTTTCAAGACCGCATCGCCGCCGGCTCGATCAATGCGCCGGTCCTGGTTTATCCCCTAGTCCTCCCCTGCATTTAACATATATGCATGAGATCTTGAAACAAAACTTTAATATTCGACTAGCAATAACTCAACTCTTCTAAACGCTTTTAAAGATGGAGAGAGACAGACAGATATACAGACAGACAAAGAGAGATACTAGATAGATGCATGGAGAAGAAATACGGTCAATTAAGTTTTTTGCTGACGTCTACCTGTGTCATAATGAATCATTAAAGTTTATATTTGTCAATCATTGTCAAATTATTATCAGTTTGTTTGATTTATACTGCTCTGTTATTGATTCGACAAAGATTCAGTACAATACGACTAATGTAAATACACATTTCATATACAGAAGACGCACTTAATGTATGTTTCATATTCAGGACACTTACACTAACATCCTCTTTGGTATGCAGGACAATCACTTCAAGGAAACATTTTTACAACCTCCAATGTCATCCTTATCCATCATTATTTGAAAAAATATTCGGGGGCGTTTTTGATGTTAGAATTTTATTTATTTGCTTACAACATATGGCTGCTTATTTGATCTAACATTTATTTCAGTACAAGTAAATCCATTGTCATTCATGTAGGACTTCTTAGCTTTATGCAACTATACGAACTGTAAAATGTCATCTAGACTCAATAACTATGACAATGACAAGATTATAATGACGATGACGATGATGATGTGTTGATGATGATGATGATGATGATGATGATGTGTTGATGATGATGATGATGATGTGTTGATAATGATGATGACGATGAAGACGACGATGATGATGTGTTGTTGATGATGATGATGTGTTGATGATGTGTTGATGATGATTATGTGTTGATAATGATGATGAAGACGATGATGACGATGTGTTGATGATGTGTTGATGATGATGATGTGTTGATGATGATGTGTTGATGATGATGATGATGATGATGATGTGTTGATGATGATGATGATGATGTGTTGATCATGATGATGATGATGATACAGGCTATATATATAGGCTATATATAGGATATATATATATCATGGCATAGATGTTAAATTTATATCAAATGTTAAACAAATTATTATTTCTGGCAGAGTTGCAGGTAAGAAAAGAATACGTTGTATCGTTCCTTCTGTTCATTGTACGATCTCCCCTTAAGCCAGCATACTCCATATTAAATACCCATTACATACTTAAACGTCATATGTTAAAGAATGTGGTCTATATGCAACCTTGTGGAAATTCCCACTCACAATTTTACTCATAAACCATTAATGACTTCTCTACGCTGCTCTGGAGTCTGAAAGTGGTTTTAAAAAAAAATCCACATCCCTTGTACTTCCATTTCTGCACTCTGACATCCAAGCCACACACAAAAAGATGTATTGCTGCTGCTTTTCGACACTTGCCATAAAAATGATTTGGGCGGATTGATGTAGTCTCAATTTTGAGAATGACAGTTGTAAGGAAAGGTTGTTTTTTTTTTATAGGGATAGTGTAAATATATGAGTTAAATAAACCATTAAGAGCCACCCACAAATAAACATGCAAACAATCCCGCGCACTTTTAGGTAAACTTATAGGTAATGAATTTCGACAACCTGATTCATTACGTTGAAACTTGATGAGTCTTTAGGCAATGGGCTTATAAACTTAAAAAGTCAAGTCAAAATTAGAAAATTTATCAAACTGGAAGTATCGGTATGATTCAGTAGACACCGAAATAAAGGACCAATCACATTTAATATTTCTGCTATAGGATAGTTTTCGTTTTCATATCAAAATAAAAATTGCATAATGAATGCATGGTACAGTTGAAGTTATTTAATATTGATTTGTATATATTGCATACCAATACTGAACTCTATTTCCTAATTATGTCAACTCTGTGAAGGCGCATTTCTTAAAATATACAAACACGCGTGCGCGCTCTTGTGCATGTGCGCGCGCAGATTTGTGTTTACATTCAGACTGAGGACCCTATTGTTCTTCCATTGTTCAAATCCACGTACTTTTACCTTAACAAGACCCATTAACAATATAATTCTTCTGATGACGTGGTGATTCTTTTGAAATGAACGTACGAGTAAGTCGTAGTCAAACTACAAAAAAGTGCATGCTAGACGGTTAAAATGACCCCAGAAACTGAATTCATGTACTGGGAATTATTTGATAAAGAAACGTGCTATCTATGAAATTTTTGGTTCCGTTCATGCCAAATGCATGGTTTGCAAGCCTCGATAGTCATGTTGGGATTTTCCAGATATAAGTAATGAATGTTGATCTTAAAAAAAAGAGGCTAATAACTGCAAATGAGTATTTGCTGGTTGAATTTTGCTCTATATGCATGTATTAGCGATAGTTACTTAACACGTTGCGATGAATTCGTGTGCAATTATCATGATATATGTCTTTGCTTTGTCTGCATGTGAGGTGAACACGGGTTGCTCATTATATGATACTCCTTAGACAAACAACTATCACTTAAAGAAGGGGAGGCTGACACACATAGTGGGGATATTGCGGTGGCTGAAGTTCATTTTTTAACCAAATAACTCGAATTTTCCCTCATCTTTCGGTTAAAACCAATAGCATTTTGTATCGTGTTATTGAGTTATTGATGTCATCAAGGAAATGAAGCTTAAAATATGTACCAAATACAAACCAAATACATACCAAATATATACCAAATATATACCGAATGCATATCAAATACATACCAAATATATACCAGATACATACCAAATATATAACAAATACATACCAAATATATTCCAAAGACATACCAAATATATACCATATGTATACCAAAGACATACCAAATATATAGCAAATACATACCAAATATATACCAAAGACATACCAAATATATACCAAATACATACCAAATACATACCAAATATATACCAAATGCATATCAAATACATACCAAATATATACCATATGTATACCAAAGACATACCAAATATATAGCAAATACATACCAAATATATACCAAAGACATACCAAATATATACCAAATACATACCAAATACATACCAAATATATACCAAATGCATATCAAATACATACCAAATATATACCAGATACATACCAAATATATACCAAAGACATACCAAATATATACCAAATACATACCAAATATATACCATATGTATACCAAAGACATACCAAATATATAGCAAATACATACCAAATATATACCAAAGACATACCAAATATATACCAAATATATACCAAATACATATCAAATATATACCAAATATATACCAAAGACATACCAAATATATACCATATGTATACCAAAGACATACCAAATATATAGCAAATACATACCAAATATATACCAAAGACATACCAAATATATACCAAATACATACCCAATACATACCAAATATATACCAAAGATATACCAAATATATACCAAATACATATCAAATATATACCAAATATATACCAAAGACATACCAAATATATACCAAATACATACCAAATACATACCAAATATATACCAAATACATACCAAATATATACCAAAGACATACCAAAAGTGGAAGAAATTTCATTCCTGTTGAAAGAACGTTTCAATTCATCAAGTGATTTGGACTGATTTACAGACAATCTAGTAACAATCTTCGATTTGTTTTGTTCGGTGCCCCCTCGATCAGTATTCCCTATTGACGACGTCCAACATATTTAATTGGTGGAGAAAATTGTCGGTATTCATTTCAGAACTACACAGTGTCATTGAGATTCCATCTATTGAGATTTACATTCCAAATGCAACATAATTACCCTTGGTACAATAATTGTAGCCATCGTAACGAGTATAGGTTTAAACTGATTTATTTACTGCAAAGACCCTCTGTTTGGCCTCACAATATATAACAGCCTACAAAATGATTGTGAAGACAATGTTCGTCGAATCTTTTTTGTTGTTGTAAAAAGCGAGAGAAACAGCAAACAAATTAGTCATATAATATAATTACATTATAATTATGTAATAAACAATGCTTCCTATCTTTGGAATCGAATAGAATGTGGTAAACTGATATATATATATGATTGTTATGTTTTCAGTTCTATATCTCATGTTACGGTCATAATATAAGCCGTAGCGTACCACGTGATTTTGCCAAGTATGCGTACTGACGTACCGTATAGCATATAACGGATATAGCAGATTTGACCAGCTGTCAAAGTTGGTAACGAGTTGTAATACCCCCTCCGAAATGAGTTCATTCACTCCATTAAAGCTTACACTGCTCTGCTGTAAAGTTATGTTAAGTAAGCCCATAATGGTGGAAGGTCCTTGTTTAAAACTGTCCGTCTCATACAGTGGGGCTAAAAGTTACACACCAGCCAAGATTTATCTGTGTCCCACTGTTAGAAAATTACGATTATAACGTGAGCAGTCCTAACGAGGGGTGGGGGGGGGGGGCAGCGGCAGTAGTCCGGTGGTCCGAGGTCAATTAGGGCGCACGAGAAAATATCGGATACATTTTTTTTTACCATTCATTTTTCATAAGATACCTGGTAAAGTGAAGAATGAAAAGGAGAGCCCGGTTACATAACTGTCTCCGTGGCCAGAGCTGACTTTCGCCGATTCTGGACTTGAGAACAGTTTATTATTTTAACATGATCGTATAGGAAGTTTCCTACGGTGTGCTGCAAAATGTGAAGCTCAAATCAACGAACCAAACAAAATGAACCAAAAAGGTAACATGAATAATCTCAACAGATGCCACTGCAACATTATAGTTTATGGCAACTGAGTGCCTTTATCAAATCTGTTAAAGTACTTTACATTTAGAAGTTTATTATCTTGCATTCGAAATGTAAACAAGGACTGGTATCTCGGACGATATTTCTCCTTTTATTTTATTTTCTCCCAACGTTACGTAAAGTAAATTGCGGTAACATTTGTAATATTTTATTGCCTCTAGTGTGACCTTAGATCTAAACAAAACTATAAAATATTACTCAACTTTGTCATCATTTTTTATTCTTTATTTTCTGTTATTTCCCTTTCATTCTTTCTTTCTTTTTTTTCTTCTTCTTCTTTTTCTGGTTCCTCGTTGTTACAGGTTTCTTCTGATTCACGGCGATCAAGCTTTTAACTAAATTGGCGATTGTATATCCTTTCAAGTGAAACACGGGAAGAATAACATATTTATGTTCTACATTAATTAGTAAATGTTATAACATCTACCGAGAATAGGCTTCCATTTCCTCATTACTTAACTGACTGCCATTCGAAGTATGTCATAATCGTCATAATCATATACCAGGCTCTCATAAACAATAATTCCACTGGTTAATCGTTCACAGAGTCTCTTGCTTCAACTTGTTTTGGTAACCAGAATTCCAAGGCAATATAAATTCTAAAATTATAAAATAAACTATGGGTGGTGGTTTTTATCGCTATTAATACGCCTGATTCCTTTATCATTTTGCCAATGTATGAGAAAGATATTCTACTTTAAGTTGTTCAACAGACTTGAGTGCGTCCGCACTATATAGTAACCGTATTGTATAGATGAGTTGACTGTACTCGACCTCATGAATTTCTACTCGAACGAGTATTTGGTGGCATTTGTAGATCCGGCTTCCCCCTTAAACAAAATGAAGTACTCTTATTCTTGTTTGGAGCTTGATACTCATACCCATCCTGCTGTACACTTATACTAGACCACAATTTGAGGTATTCGCTGACATTTTCAGTATTAGTTTTCGATAGATTTTTATCCGCTTGGATTTTATCAAGGGATAACTTGCATTGACATTTGTACATATAGTCATACAAGTCGTTCTACCTAACAGTATATTCACTTGCTTGTGTACAGTTCATTCAATATATGGACGTTGTTTTACTACTTTTAAGTATAATATTCAATATTGAGCAGCGAGTCAGTAGGATTTGCACCCAGCAAACGTCTGTTTCATCTAATCGTATATATGGTTTAATGTAGAACGAGTTAGTTTAACAGTTTCTACATAATGACGCAATGATTTGTTTTTGTGTGTGGTATGCAGCGACCTTTTCTGCCCTCTGTCAACTCTATCTAAACCTCGTTCAAAATATGATTATGTTCAGAGAGTGTTCTCATCTAGTTGATTATGGATGTACTTAGTATATTTATTAACCAGTGACGTCGTCTGGGACTTGGCACAGTTTTTTTTTGCTGCGCATCATTTTCAGCATCGACGTTATATAACTGGGTCAGGCAAGGAACGATATCATTATGACGTTTATATACTCATGAAATTTGAATTACATTAAAAAAATAAGCTCATTAGTGCAAACGGCTGCACACACGACTATTTCTCATCAGTGTATACGCGTGTTAACCGGATTTTATTTCTACGAGCCCGGATATACTTAGACATGCATTACGCACGAGAAAGACGTAGACGAATGTAGTAATATAGCTAAATAAATTGTACGACCGAAGCTCATACGTGCCACCACAACAGAAGATGATGAATGGTTACGATATAGCATGATGTTTCATATAATTCTATAGCAAAATAACAGTTTATTCATCTAACTGAAAATAAATGCTTGAAGCGAAATCAAATTGAAACTCCTTTAAATGAGTGTTCCATAATATGTTATGTTCTTGAAGTCAGTTCAATCGAGTGTAATATTATTGGAAATATATGCCAATGAACCCGTCATAGATATTAGGCCTATTTCATCTATAACAGAAAATAAAATACAAACCAGATAAGAAAACGTATATATGCCCTGAAGATCTCTTTATCACCACTATTACGGTGATTTGTGACGTTATCATAATGAGAAAATGTGCAGTAAATGAACGAAGAATTCATCTCTAATTTCCATTTGAA
>KN885169.1:14681-25931 GCA_000934455.1 Apostichopus parvimensis
CGAAGGAGGGGAAGCAGCAGAAGGATAATCCTTCTTATCCCTATGACGTGCCCAGTGTGTTGCGTCTTATGTAACCTGTCTCCATTCAGATTTTGTTTGGGTGGGTGGGGGGGGGGCACGACATTTGGCTTGCAATCATTCTTTGGAGGGGCCTAAGGGGAGGGTTTCCCATCACTTTTGAGAAATATTTTGTTTCGGGTAAGGGACTTAAATGCACAAAGTTTGCTATCATTTCCATGATTATAACTACATATAATACAAATTGAAATTGCTCCCGTTCCCGTTTCGTCCGCGAAAATTTCCGAAGAGGCACTCTTTCCCGTTGCCCGCTACCTCTGTCTGGCTACGTCATTATTAATTCAAATGGGTGCTCAAACAATCTGATCATTAAACTTGTGAAATTCCTGTACACATGATAGTGGCACAGATGGAGGGGATTACAGTAGTCTGCATAGGGGTGGGGGTGGGGGTGGGGGAACGGCCTCTTGTGTCCCTGCCATGCCAAGGGCCTGTTTTTAACACGTGTTTGTTCTGCTTATCGCATGCGAACTCCCATTGCCCATGTTTACGCACAATAACTATGATGATACCTGTTAAATCGGCCTATGCAACTATCTTCTTGATTGTGAATGTAAGATCCCATGCACGTAAATATTCGTACAGATTTATATAGATTTTGTTTTAGCATTACCTGTATTTATACCAATCTTCAGTTTGAAGTATTCTCCTTCACGGTGTGGTATGGATAGGACATCACCGAGATCCCGGAGATCCACGGCCAGCGAACAAATTTCATAGACGTGGCGATTTCCGTTTCGATTTGGTAACCCTGAAGAAGACAAAAAACGTACAGGGCAATAAACAATTTGAAGTGCTGTGGGTTTTAGGATCTGCAAAGGATTTTCTATTACGAGACAGTGTGGTTTCAGGCGCGGATCCAGAGGGAAGGGAATACAACCCCACCCCCACACCACACACGGATTTTCAACCGCAAACCAAAATTAAAAAAGGCATTATTAGCACAAACTCCGTAATTACAGACCTAACATATAATCTAAGTGTCTCAAAATACACCATTTCACTTCTAAATGTTCTTTTATTTACTCTGGATTAAGGACTCCAGATACACCCCCCCCCCCCTCCTTGATTAGCGAGGCTTCAACGACCGCATGACCACATTCCTTCGTTTATAAAATCCTTAATCCGCACCTGCGTCTTTTCAACTTTATTTCTTGTTCACCATCCCGCCCTTCATACTTTGCTGGTTAGCGTATATTTCGCAAGAAACGCCAATGTGAATGATCGGAGGATTTCCGTCACCGACAGAAAAAAAACTCTGTTGATTATACAAGACCTCATTAAAAATTGAACAAAAATGCAACTTGAGATAAATGTCAACTAAAGAGAATAAAACAGAAATCAAAGTACTGTTTGCTACTTTGACCATATAACACCTCCTCTGTACACCACACATAATGCCTATTCTTATTAATGTAATAACATCAGTAGCGTTTTTCTCAGATGACCTCTAGCTAAAACTCGGTCGTCTTTTTCCTTGGAGAAAACGACCTTTGACTCACTTTCAGCCCCACCCCTACCCCCTACCCCACCCCCACTCCACCCCCCGCCTCCTTCTCCTCTCCAGCCCCTATCCTCCTCTGATACGCAGTGAATTAATGAACTCAATACTTGTACATTTGAATCATAGATAAAAAAGTTAAACCAAAATTGAAGTGAAAGCAAAGCATTACAAAAAAATATTATTTTTGACATACCGAGTCTGGAGGCAAAGACTTGACGAATTTTCAGCTAAGCATAAACAAAATCAAAAACTTAAATAACAACAAGCTTCAGCTTTCCTATCAATGATAAGTATTTATTTGGCTACAAAGATGAAAAAGATCCTTCTAAGACTTATCTTTGTATATAAGCTTTAATATATAAAAATAAAACAAGTGTACAACTATACAGAGTGGACTTTCCAACCTCCAAAATGTGTTTCCTTATTTAGGAAAACATTTCGTGCCCTGCAGGGTTGTAACTGAAAGCTCTATAAATTAATATTCTAGATATATGGTTTCAAAGACGCTAAGTATGATCAGGCTTACTCGTTAAAACTACCAGAAACTGAAGATTTGAAACTGACAAAAGGCTTTTGTTACACTTCAGTTGACCCACTCTCTATAGGCCTATATTTCATCATCTTCCTATGTGAGCTGCTTCCCTAAATTTAAAGTTCTTTGTATTATATTGTACCCTAACCTTTACAATCCTATGAACGAAAGATTTTCGACTGAGGACGTGGGGATTCTTTTGAGATGACATCTGAGGATTTGGAATTTATTTGTTAAAGTTCCTCAATCAGAACACAAAACAACTGCTAACGCACACAACAAACACACAATAAAACATTTTAATTATACATTAATACAAATAAACTTGATTTGGTATCCATAAAACCTTGAAGAAAACGACCTTTTTGTCATAACCTAGCACGAGGTGGAAACTTTTCTACTCTTATTTTTATCGTCAGTCTTTTGAAACGAGTGTTTCATTAGCTAGATTAAGAAACAGAAATAAAATTTATAAATAGATAAGCTCAATACAATCAAAATGAACTTTTCAATAAGTTCAGCTTCACCCATTGTTCAAAATTAGATCGGGTTACATTCCGTGATCCTGATATTTTCAAGTTTCCTGGCGGAGTGAACTACAACTACATATGAGCTAAGGAAGACGGTATTATTAAATTTATCTAGACGCACCAGCCAGTCATAAATAAGTTATCTTTTCAGCATGATTTGGCAAAATATGACTTATAAATATCACACAGAAAGAAAGTATTTTCTGTCGGGCAACAGCGATGGCAGTCGGGACACTTTTGACGTCTTACTTAAACACTTCATTTTTTTTTTAAATTGATATAAGAGTCGATATTTCGACGAATTATGATTGGAAAAATCTAGCCCTGTATTGACTGTTAAATTTTTCATATTTGTGGTGTCAACTTCCATGATGCTTAAGTTAAAAGTTGTCGTTACGGGGAAAATGGGACTTTTTTGGCCGGGACAAGCCGAGATATTGTTGAGCCAAATTACCACCACCGCTCCTGTCGTCGAACCTTATAGTGACGCCCCTCCAAAGAAGTGATCTAGAAAAAAACTAGCAATTTCTTTTCTTGATGTTTCTAATAGACAAACAACATATAAGACAGTGGCGGAGCGTCCATACAGTCAGGGGGCGGATGCCCCCCCCCCCCCTGACGGACTCAAATGGACTGCTGGCGCCCTTTTCAGCTTTTTACCACTTTTTACTTATTCGCGATTATTTACTTTTTTATTGCGCTCTCATCTACCTATTGACATTTGTCACATTTTGTTGGCGATGACACCTATTTATTCTTCGTTTATCTGCAAATTAACAAGGCCAGGAAAGGGTCATTTCCGGCGATCTAGGAAGTATCTTTACTCAAAAAATTTCTTTACGCTCCGCGCCAACCTGTGGTGGCGCTCCGCTTAGATAGTGTCGAAAGCGCCCCTACAGACCATTCTCGCCCCACTTGACCAATACTCCTAGCTCCGCCACTGATATAAGACGTTATAGAAATGTTATAAAAGCGCATGAAAACAAAGACATGTATAAAGAAGTGAGCTATGAAACATCCCTTGTTTGAAACAAAAACTATGTGTGGTCGATAGAGAGAAAAGAAAACACACATACTCAAAACATTCAAACAAAACCAATATCATTCTCGGTTCTGCATCAACTCACGCCTTCTTAAAATTTCCTAAATAATGCGCTTACAGGATCACCGATACAACGCGCACACTCATAACCCCTCCTCTCCCCCCCCCCCTTCCCAAAAAGAAAATGCTTCGATTTATTTCTTGTGTTAGTATCACATCACATTACGTTTACCCCAGAGAAAGTTCGTTATTTTCAAACAGAAGATTATCAAGAACACCCTTTATATGTAGCGTAGGACTATGCCATACATTCAATCCATATGCAGCCCCAGTACCGATTAATTTCATCACAGTGTGAAGAATTGTGACAGACTTGTGAGACGAGGCAAGGGGCTCTTTCTTCAGAATATATAGGGCAAGAACATTTTAACTAGAATAATTATTTTGTTTTTTTACAAAAACAGAACTAGCAAGATGGCATGCTCTCTAAAAAAGTAATGTCTGGATGTCAGTTAAATCTGTATTTTGCTCTGCTGTTATTAATCATGTTCGTTTTGCGGGTGAATAAATATCGCAGTTGTTATAGCAACATTACAACCGATCTACTTAAATGCGAAAGTCACATTTTCTTACGATATCATTGCAAGTTGAAAAAAAGCAGTTCGGTTCTTGTTATTTAAGATTCATTATGTCTGCTGTTTGAGTACAAAGGAAATATTAATAAATTATAAATGTTGGCACGTTTTACAAGAATGATTAGGTTTAAGGGGAAAACAGATGCAAAGAGATCACTTGTGCTCTCCAAATAATCCTTGTAAGTGAGCACAGTAAGTGATGATTGGACTGTTATACTTTCTTACGGCAGATTAAAGCAATCTATGTGAACAATGTGGTTCATAAATTAAGAGAAAGTAAGATGAAATGGCAACTGACAAAAATAAAATAACAAGACAATCATTGACTATGTAAAAGAGTTTCGCATTTTGTTATTTTCCATTTTTTTTTTTTTTTTTTTTTGTGGCGTGCAGCAAATTTGTATATTTACGAATCGGGCAGGAGACACTCTTTTCATTAAATGTATCTTGAAGCTTACTATGCACTCAATTCCTTGTTTCTTTGGGTGGTATATAACATCACCCCAGTAACTAAGAAAGTTGCTTTACAAGTATATTCAATAAACTAACCAAGTCACTACGTCATATTGTGACCTAACTGGATTCTTCTCACGTTAATATAGATCTATTTATGCGGATTAAACACCATTTAGCAGACTCTGACTATCGAGTTTAGTCCAAAACAGATCATAATTTCAAAGCCCGCCGCACGCTGCCCGACTTAACGCTGACCGACTCAACTCTACCCGTCGTGCTCCAGTTTTCGATAGTCGTGAACAACCGACTTCGAACACTGCAGGATAGATGGATGAGCCCGGCATGCACCCAACGACAGTCTTCTGTCAACGCTCATTTAGCAAAAGAACGTCAGGCAGCCAATTGATCAAGTACCGGTAAATAGATTCATATAGATCTGACTCATAATCCGTCAAAATTCCCACTTTTCTTTGTAAAATAATTTTTGGAGATAATGCGTTCAAATATCGACAAAGACGGGGAATTAGAAAGTTCAACTAGAGACATGAAGGCTGCATAAAGATTAACAATAACATTTTACAAAATGCACATGGGGAAAAAGTTCTTCGATGGAAAGGTGGTACACAGGTGTTGTGAAATATGGTGATAGATAAAAGTTCATGAAGCGACCTATTTCTCTTTTCCTACAGCCCATGAAAACTCCGTCGCCCTGCTGCACGGTCGTTTTGACACATGAATGCAAACTTACTTGGTGACTGAAATTTGACTATTGACAGTGAATGACGATATTTGACTCATAAACAACTGTGCGTCTATAGACTTACCCGAGGCTAGCATATAAGCATCGTTAATTGTCTCAACTTTATAGGCGTCATATTGGTCCACACGAGAGTCTAAGGTACGGTAGAGTGTATTCAACATCGTAACAACCTATCAAAATAAAAGTGTAGGTAAGTAGTATTTGGTATAGGCAAAGAGAAGAGAATTGATAAATTTAGGAAGATACTCGACCCCTGATATAGGCCCCCCCCCCCCCCCACCCTCCCACGTACTTTCTCCGCATATAGATATATAGCTTAAATGACCACGGCTATGACAACTTACCTCAATGGGATTGCTCTCAGCGCAAATCTTCACAAAATTATCAACTTCTGAGAAATATATTGTCACAGCTTCGAATGTTTCAGCGTTAAAGTCGCACGAGTATTTGAGTTGATCCGCTACTTGCTGTGGTAACATTTGATACAATAATAAATCCGTCCGTTCTCTCTGTGTTTCTAGTTCCTCGAGTTGGCTTTTCATCTCCTCCGACATATCTAACGCTTTAGAGGATAATTTTATCATCACATATAATGTAAGAGGTGTGCAGGACAGCACGAATGACAAAAACAGAGCAAATACCGCGGTAGAGGCTTGCGATGACGAAATTATGACGTCGATTTCTTGTAACAATTGTTGTTCGAGTTTTACTAGTATTACTTCAAATTCCGAAGATAAGTTATTGGTAAGGTTTAACCATTGTATCAAATCTTCATTCTTATCTTCTGTATAGACGACAGTTTTCGTCAATAAATTGTTTAAATAAACCTCTATGGAGCTTAAAAGGTCACTGTTTACATCGACCCATTTGAAATAAGTTTCCTTCAAAGAATGCGAAAACCGAAAACTCGTCTCTAGAGACGATTTTCCGCGAAGACACCGCAATAATTGATCTGTATACAGCTTCATCTCATATCGATCCGAAACAAGCAATCGGAAAGCACCAATGATTTTGAGAATTTCCAGTTCTTCCTTATATCGAAAAAAATAATAATAACTGACAACCATTTCCGACAACCGTCCAAGGATAACCTTCCGAATATCGCCAATCAGTTTTGCGGTTATCGATTCAATGAAAAGGCTATACCGGTGTTCACACTGCCGTGGATCTATGCTACCAGATATAACGTCTTGTCTCAACTTTGACAGAATATATGACTGAAATTCCAAGACATCGTTTTCTGAATTCTGTATTTCGTAAAGACCAGAATCAGTTTCTACGATTTTCTCAAAAAGTGAAGATGTGCTGAAATTTTCTGGTAATCTAAGGTGCAGAGAGGCATAATATCTTTCACTCTGTAAATGAATCACAACAGACCGCGGTATAGTTTGTTCCATGATTTCTCTAAGTTTTGTTTCGCTTTTGGTTAAAGAGACAGCGTCAACGAAATGAAATATCGCCAAGGGTATTAAAATACTGAAAGGTACCAGAATATACACTATTATCTTCAAAAGGTGATACTTTTTCGGTTTCACAGTTTCTTCAATGCTATTACTCTGTAGACGTTTACTTGTAGATGTTTGTGAACGATATATCGGGTGAATATCATCATCTCCTTTGTTCGGTGTCCGAAACATAACGGTAGATGATACCGTATGAACATTATCTTCGCTCGATGCCAGCGATATATCGATATCTGGCTTATGTTGCATTGTCGTCGATTATCTATAATCAATTACAGATCCAGCAATAAAATATCGATCATTGCATGTAAAACGTTTGTTTCAACTGAAAGCTTCAACCACTCCAAGATCAAACCGTGGACTGCAAAAAAACCGGCAGACCAGATAACGATTTGAGCGAAAGATACAATACCGGTATATTAGTGCGCAAAATTGTTCCTTTGTTGTTGAAGCAATTGTCTTTTGTTTTACGTTGACCTTTATGAACAAATCCAATCTGTTGCCCTCAAAGAGTATAGTGATGTGAACTAATCCAGAACTCGCATTTGTATATATTGTATAATTCCTGACCCTATTTAAACACGCATTACAGCTGTAACTTGGATTAAAATTTAACAACAAATCTAAAAATTAAGAGACAAAATAAATAAATAAGAAAAACACAAAACAATCAGACAAGCAGAAAACCGCCTGAGACTACGGAATGTTGGAAACGTAATCCATAATATCTGCAAATTAGTTTTAAAAAACTGTTAGTTTTTCTTTCTACAAGTTCGCCTTAGTTGTCCTGAAATGTTGATGCAAAAAAAAAAAAAATGTAAAGGAAAATAAACAGGATATAGAATCCGACAAATTAAATATGAATCTACTATAAATAATACGTTATTACTTGTTCTACACCCACAGTTAAATTAAACAACGTCAGATTAATAGACTGTGCTGCAGAAATAGTGAAGATGGTGACAACTCTTTGAGATACACAACAATAAATGAACTCAAATGATTGTCCTTTCAAGTTAGCCAATAATTGACAGTAAAACGTCGAGTTTTTTTTTTTAGTATTATTCATCGTTACATAAAAACCCTTTACGTCATCTTTCGGCAGCAAGATTCCCTTTGAATTACTAAAATTGAATTATCAATTCATCTTTACTGACCAAATTCATCCAAGTAATTAACTGGGTCGTTCCATCTACATGCGCTATGGATGATATAGTAACATGTGGTAACCTTCAACTAACGATAAATGGCAATAACATCATCCACCCGACCCTTATATGCAAAGTAGGCTAGGCTGATATCGGTCGTCTTAGGAAATACATTTGGATGATACTCGATTGAGAGGCCCAGCACTGAGAATATTTTACAAGCCACCATTTACTGCAACTTAGTAACATAATCATGTGATTCTGCTTCTTTGAACAGAGACCAGATGTTACGTAATCATAGCAACCAGCTTTTCTTTTAATGTTGCTTGATGAAATGTACGCATAGTGTGATCACCAAGTTAATCGAACGACCAATATCCGACAAGTTGTTGTGTTTACAAGCAAGTCACCTACCGACACCGGCTACGAAAAATATTCACCCACAGCAGCATGTGTATAGCAATGCGACTGATCAGATCGCTTTAATGAGATCATACTTTCAACCGATATAAAGAATACCGACACTAAACAATAGGGCCGGGTAAACAAATAGTTAGATTCAAAACCCTTCCGAACGGAATATAAAATAAGCTAGCTCAATAAATAAATAGATTTCTAAGCGAAGTAGACATATTGTCCATGCAAAATGTTAAGAATAATATATCGCATCTTTCCTTGACGCGACCGACCTATTTTTCAGTTGTAAAACCTGCATAACAACACAATTTCCTCGATCCAGTTGTGTGTCCGTCGCCTTGACATCGTCACGTTGCATGAATCGATACGTCATAAAGTGACGTCACAACAAAGTATGTTCAAGAGTGACAAAAGAGATGATTTACAAACAAGTCGAAAATTATCCTTAAAAGCACGAGTCATTTCACCTTAAACACACACACACACATACATTTATATGCGATTTTGGGTGAGAACCTGTCGAGAGAATGGCTAGCTATGACATTCCGTTATAAGAAATACATTATCTCAAACTATCACAGTCAAAAGATACCATAATTTAACCACAATCTGCAGTACTGCTTCCGTTACTTGATTCGTATCGGTATCGGAGAGAGAAACTTATATTCCGAAAGAAATTCAAATTCCCAGTATATAATTGTTATTATTACATTTGATTGAAGCCTGAGACACTCAACCACTACCAATGCTCATGCCTCAAAGATCTATACAAAGCTATACACTAACATACTACTTGTCGTGGGTGGGACAAGTGAACCGTGTGAATGAAGGTGAATATACGGTATCGCGTTAAAGCCATCGTAAAGCAACTTCAACAACTCACGACTTTGGTGTTAGACTACTTCCCGCATTGACTCTGCTATAGTAGGTATAATCTGAAACGGGCGAATAGAAGGAGGGCGGAGGGGGGGGGGGGGGGGTTGGAGGTTGTTTTGCCCCTTTTTCCCCATATCAATTTGAGTTTTCGACCAAACTGAGTCAAATTTCAGGGAATTATGCCCTCTTTTGGGGGACGCTGAACAGATTTTCTTTCAAAGTTGTTCCCCCGCTCCACCCCACAATCAAACTTGATCATGTACTCTACTTTGAATACTAATGACAAGATATTTCAGTTTTCGGAGATTCGATTGTAATCAATTTGTTAACAGCAATGGTTCACAAGTTGAAACAGTGGTTGTCTTTATAATCGGATTGATTGACCTTATTAGAAGGTAATCCCTGTGGCCCTTGTTTGATTTGTTGAGTCTAAAATGGAAATCATTTTGAACTAAAATCATAAACGGACCAATAAATAGGTTTCAAAGCAGGCTAGTTTCACATACACGTAAAGAAACATATAAGAATTCACACAAAGTAATCAACAAAAGTATCATCATGATTGAACTTGTTAAAATCATTTTATTTGCAATCTTCATTTGAGCATCCTTGCTTTTAATGGGGGGGGGGGGAGGAGTAGAGGATAACTAGTTCACCAATTGGTGCTAGAGGTAGAGATAAGCGGGAATGGGGATGGGGGAGCACTATAGTCCCCTCGGTTAATTGAAAATAACCAGAGATCCGTAAAGTGCATAGCACACAACAGGATAACACATCTATTTCCTCCTCAGTACACAAACGGACACATTTTGTACCAGGATAACGATTACTTACTTTTATCAGTTTATACCTCATTGCTCCAAAGCAATGAGCTACTTTAATCAGGTTTGAAAAATTGAACCTAGTTATGGCTTATCTAATTTGTCATGGCAACAATATGCCAAGTTTCTATTTATATTTCTCCCTGACGTATTTGCACCTCTGTCTGATGCATATTATATAAAATAAAATGTATGCCCCGATAAAATCATCAATTTACGTATGAATAAAACAGTCATTAAAATTAACATGAATTTAAAGAAGGAAAGGAGAAGAGAAACAAAAACAGGAGAAATTTTTTTTATAAACCTTCCCCCCGACCCCCTCCCCCACCTTTGAAATCCTGTGCACACCACTGAGTCTTTTAGTTATGCGTTGGAAATGCTTGTGCTAGAATTTGGAGTAAGATGGATTACCTATTAGATAATACCTTGTATAATTACTTTTACCAGAAAGAATGGTCTTTGACGAAAACTACATTCCAATATTGCTTTTGCAGGAAGCCAAATGTTACTACTAACCATTCAACAATGGGATTAGTGTGTCATTTACAGAATAAAATTACTTTGCATGCAACTATTAAATAAAAGGAACCTGATTAATATATCAAGGATTGTACAAATCTTTGCTCTTACCAGACTTGGAAGTACCAGTACAACAGGATGAGCATCAGTGCATTGAGAATTCCCTTTTATAATGAGGTATGATGAGTACAATACTACAATAATATATACCGTATACTATACTATACTTACAAAATACTGGAGTATGAGTACAAATCTAGGAGGGGAAATACCAGTATAACTATATGTGTATGAGAACATTGAGAAATCCCTTTTATAATGAGTATGAGTGCAATACTATTATACCACATCTATACTGTACTTTCAAAATACCGGAGTATGAGTACAAATCTAGGAGGGGAAATACAAGTATAACTAATAACTACATGTGTATGCATGTGCGCGATCATGGGGGGGGGGGGACATG
>KN885170.1:16437-28661 GCA_000934455.1 Apostichopus parvimensis
ACACACTAGAAAGAGAACACAAAGAGTGACTCTTACTATACAGTCACCCTGTTGACAACATATACACAAGTCTAACAATGTTTTATTTTGCATCCCAATGAGGCTAGTCCTAAGTTACAACAGTTCTAATACAGTGAGAAAACAGAAGGGGCAGATAAGCTAGTACCAGCATGTAAGAGAATAACTCAATGGATATCCCTATGAAAGTTATGAAGTTCTTGTACAGGTTTTCTGAGTACTTAGCAAAGTTAATTGAGTAAAAGGATTAACATGAGAAAGTCAACAATATGGCAAACTGATGATATATCTTGAGCTATCGTACTGTAGCAAGAATGGGTTCAAACTACTGACCCAGGAATTTTAAGTCCTGTGTTCTCCCACCAGACTTAGTAGCCATTAGTTTGTGATCATCCCGAATTAACCTTGCTTAACTGATGGGGCTGGGGAGGGAGGGAGGGAGGGAGAAATAAATAAGTCACAGTCTGATCTACCTTGCAAAGCATGTTCCCACACAATTTCAAATGATGCAACACCGAAAAGAGTGGGGAGTATAATTATTTGTGAATTTGCATAAGAGTTGATCTCAACTTCTATCACAAATTTCCAAAAGTTTTGGAATGTTTCACCTTTCAGCAAAAGTGAAGATACTAGGGACATGCAAGTGACTTAAAAATAAAGAGAATGTAAGAGTAACTAAGGTCTTACCTGGCTGAAAGGAATGTTGGATCGGAAGTGATAAACTTGAGGATAATACATCGTCAGGATATTGAACAGCACCCTAGAAGATATTTAAAGAATATTAGAATATGCATACATGTCTTAGCTAAACTGGTACATTGGTATGATTCACTACACCACATAGGATATTGAACAGCACCCTAGAAGATATTTAAAGAATATTAGAATATGCATACATCTCTTAGCTAAACTTTGGTTTCATCTTGCTTTATCAGTACATTGGTATGATTCACTACACCACTTAAACAGCACCTTAGAAGATATTTAATGAATAGGGCCATTCTCGGTCACGTGTGACGGAAAAATGGGGAGATTTGCACTTTACCACTAAGTAACTACTTTTAGGTAAAGAAAGTTGGGTTGATTGTAGTACTTAAGTATGCCCTAGGGGACTCTTTTACAAAACCATATACAGTAGCTTAGCCAAAATCAGAACATTCATGTGCTGGCAGAGGTCATATGAAGGTCGGTCACATGTGTGACCTGAAATGAAACTGGCTTTTTGGCACAAAAAAACATTGGCAAATTCCTCAGTTTCTAAGAGGGCTGGATAACCATAATTTCTCATGTTTCTACTTTAATGTGTTTCCATTCGAACAAGACATTTCACCTAAATATTTCACCTCTAAAATTTAGCATAATACTACATAAGCTAAAAAAATCCGGTCACGTGTGTGACATTCTGAATTTTCATTGCATAGTATGCAATTTTTGCAGTGCAAATGTTGACTCTAGTAATGACCACAGAACAGCACTGATGTTGATATTCCATAGGAATTACTTTAAAACAGTTTTACTGTTTCTACTTGGAGGGTCACGTGTGTGACATTGTTGGGTCACGTGTGTGACATTCTGCATTTTCATGGATGCTGCAATTTCATTGGATGAAACTTTCCTCATTTGCATATAACACTGTTGTCATGCCATACACACATGACATAACAACAGTCCAAGTCCACAGTGCTGCTGCAATTTCATCAGATGGAGCTTTTCTCATTTGCATATTACACTGTTGTCAGGCCACACACATAACAAACCAGTCTGCTAACAATATTTAGTCCATTTAGTTTTGTTAAATGCTCAACTTGGGGCTTCAATGTCACACGTGACCATAAATGTCACACGTGTACGTGACCATCGGTCACGTGTGTGACGACTAATTAGAGGCTAATAATTAATAGTAGGAATAATTATTTCACTGGATATTTTGCAGAACTAACAGTCTTTATCAAGAACGGTAGCATATAAGTGTGGACATCATAAGGCACATCAGTTACTTTTTATGAAAACTTTTGCGTTATTTTGGTCACGTGTGTGACATCAAAATTATACTAATTAACACCCATTATTAACAAAGAATTGAAGATCAGGAACCTCTGCTTTAGGAATGAAATAAATAAACCCATGTATAACTGCCTCCATGTGATAGTTGATAACTGAAATATTATTTCTAGATACTCATGTAGATCTCAAACAATATACAGTTAAAAACTACAAATTTTGGCTAAAACTTACAATAGTGCAAATTTATGCAAATTAGTATGTTATGGTTGTAATTTTAATGAAAAAAATAATGAAAAAGAAAACTTGAGGTATCCCTCTAAAACAAAAAATATAACATTTGGTCCTGATGAACACTTTAGTTTTTTCATGCCAGTTTCATTTTCCAGAGAATGGCCCAGCAGCCTTTCTAATTGAATCAAACAGCAAGACATTGTTATCATCGCTGCTGTTAGGAGAACGGTATTACAACACCAATAGTTATAACATCACCAGACCTCTTGGAGTTGTCTGTGGACAACTCGCACCAGACAGAATTTACAAAAGAACCTTGCAACTGAGATTTCTCAACACTTACAATATCATCCCTAACATACTGTAAAACTCCCCCACCAATCCCATTATGAGTATCCCTTCTGTCCTGACAATACATCACATACTGTACCCTGGGTGAGAAACCTCAGCACTATCAATGTCCTCCCTTAACCAAGATTCTGTGATACCAAACACATCAGGTTTCAGATCCTCAAGAAGCACAGTAAATTCAGCAAAATTTTTACGAATACTTCTAGCATTGGTAAAGACAATCTTCAGCTTATCCCTGAAACTATGTACCTTAGCATGCCTCCTGATAATGTTAGAACTATGACTATCACTTTCCTTGCTATCAAAACGCCTATAATCGCCCTCACTAGAAACATAATCCTTATTCAAATTTATGCCTGCCCTCATCGCCCCTCAATTTAGTTTAAATGTAGCTGTTCAACAGAGAAATTCACCATCCTACCAAACAACGAGGCCCCAGTATTAGCTAAGTGCAACCCAAACTTAAAGTAAAGTGACCATATTTTCCTGTCTGGAATCAGGGACATTTATTGCGTGGCTGATTTGGGGGAGGGGTCTAAGGAAAATTTTCAAGTGCCTAAGGTGCTTAGATGTAACATGGTGATACTTAGAAGCACTTTTTAAATAACTTTTATTTTCAAAAATGTAGCTTTTTCTTAGATGAAATTTACTTACTTTACGTGGTTCTTTGAGAGCTTGTGAGTTGCTTGTGTCATAAATTTGTGATTAAATTGGTCTTACTAGTGTACTTCTCTGAAGAGTGTATTTTCTTCAACCCTTCATTGATGCTACTGAGCTTATTGCTGAATCAACACAACACACGGGTTCTGACTTTCCACTGTTTCCACTTAAAGTGGCCATGACACGAAAATTTCAACGTCCTGTTTTTTTTGGGATCCATCTAAGCATGCTCTCTAGAACATATATCAACCATTCTGCCAGTGAAAAATTTGATTTTTCCCTTCGAAAATTGAGATTTAATTTACCCTCTTCGGGCTTGAAAAGTTCTTTCGCCTGAAAATTTTCCTAATCTCATGACGTCATGTGACGTCATGTTATGAACACGATTTGGCTCTCGCTGATTCCTCCGAACACATATCATACTTACAGTACGACAAGTGTTCATAAATACACAAAACAATCGATAACAAGTCGGCGCGAAATCAGATCGAAATTTCCCGTGGAATGTCAGATTTAGAACCAAATGCGCCAACCTAAGTTCAAAGTGATAGTGGTTCTTCACCAGGCAGTGAAATTGGGCTATAATTAGAGTGCACTTTCTCATATTTGAAGCAGAGAGTGAAGGCGATGATCATGCCAATATTGAACCGAACGTTGAGGGTAGACCTGAGGTGTAAGAACCGTATCAGTTCGAGCCTGGTAAACGAGTCGAAATTGAAGCTCCACAACATATCGAAGAAGAAACCCGTTCGGAACTATTGCAAGGAACATACAACATGGTAAGAATTTATTAACGAAGCATTTAAAAACAAAATCCAGTCCATTTTGTGCATGTGTTGTTGGAATTCGCGGAACCCCCTAAACCGTATTGTGCGTTGTGTTACGGTGACTTACAACCCATATGTACAGTGTGTTGGCTATGTATTCATACATGTACAGTATGGTGCTTAGTACTACTATGTAGTACTAGTACTAGGGTTGGTTGCATACTGAAAGTTTGGCTCGGGGATGTAAGTTGCATTATGCAGCCATGCTAGGTAGGCATGTGTGTTATTTCATACTCATTATTACTAGGCTAGTACTTTGGCCTGGAGTTTTGCAAATCAATTGTCTGAAACAAAAGAATGTTTCATGAAACATGGAAGGTGTAAATTCACAACAAGTGTAACCATAACTGTACATTGTATCCCTGCTTGTTATTGTGGACATCATGGGCCAACATTAATATATTTTGAACTTTCATAATTTTTATTCCAGGCAGTACCGATATATAGCCTACTGTCAACAGGTTCAATGGTACTGGGGGTTCCTAGCAAGACACGTCAGGGTTGTGCTACTGTACCATCATGTGCAGTCCAAAGGATCAGAAGTGAGTTTCCAGCCAATGGTCATTACGTACACTGGATTCAAGTTGCCAGGAGAAAACACATTGTATAGGAAGCCTTGGTTGAGAAATCCCTCCAGAAACACCATTTCTATTCTACGATTGTGTTGGATTATCAATTCGTCAGGGTTCCCTCAGTGTTGATATATTGAAATTCAAGACTTTTAATTAAGGATGAAATGGTTATTTTCCAGACCCAACATCAACAATGAAAGAAAAGGCATGTTTTGAGCATTTGGACACAAGTATTGGCGTGACCGTGATGTCATATAATATGTGCATAAGGGAACGGGCATTGACCTTTTTAGGAGCATTTACCCCCCAGACATGTTTGCTTTGTACCTTAATCTGGAAGCCAATATATCCATATCACCAATGATATTTGGCAGAAAGTCATAATAAAGACCAATGGAGGCAGCAAAACTCTTGAATGTTTAGACTTTGTTTCTTCAGCAGCAGGTGGTTTGCATAACAATCTATCTTCAGAAACTCAGCAGTACACCCTGTTAATGGTCTTATTGTTTTAATGCGTGTGATGCTGTGTTTCACGTTGCGCGTTAGTAACGTTGTACGTATCGTCGTGCGTGGGTAACATTGTTCCATGCGATTTGCGTTGTGCAGTGTTTCTTGGTTTAAATTACGCTTTATTCTATTGGCTTCTGGTTTATTCTAATTAATTTGTCATAACCACGATTGATAGCGATGGACATGCATCTGTTTTGTAGGCTTAAAGCCAAAAATTTCATGTAAGTGGTTTTTCTTTAAACCTCCTTTGATGTCACAAATTACATTAGTGTAATTTAAGAATGATAATGTCTATGGAAAGTACAGTTTAACTTTTATGTCATATAATACAATGATTGTTGTTAATGTTGGTTTAGTCACAGGCTTGTTCAGATTGTCCAGAATGACTGTCTAGAACTGATATTGAATAAACTTTGTTCAAAGATTTAAGATTTGAACTACAGTACTGTGATCGCTTAACGATCGTACAATTTTGAAGAAACGATATTCTGCGATTTTGTACGATTTTATTCGACGTTATGCAATTTTTGCGCGATTTAAAAAATCATTGAAAAATTCGGACGAAAAGTTTTGAACGAAATTCGCACAATTATTCGCGGATTTTGCGGTCAGTTTTAAAACGTACAAAATCGCGCAAAATCGTTGAATAGGCCTCTTAGAATTACAACAGTCGTTTTTTGATATAACGTGTGTTCAAAGTATACAACACACTAGTCGAAGCATATCTAAACGTACAGTATGATATAGGTACAGTGTTGTTACGTCAGGATTCACACCACTCGACTCTCCGACTATTGCCGACCATTATTTAGGATAGGACGATTAAAATTCATTAAACTACAAAGTAATATTCCTACAGGTGTAGTAGCCCGACAATAACCTTTCACGATACGGAACGACCATTCATGAAGGGATTAAATCGAAATATTCCACGATTAGAGTTGTGCGGTATTCGGATTTCACACAACCGGTAGTGTTCCGGTATCGCGTAACTACAACCGGTATTTTCCTCAACTTTCATCTATGGTGTACGCGCACATGATCGTATATATAAAGACGTATAAACAAGTACAATCGCGTATAAACTCGTTGACAAACAAATTGCCGCGTAGACACCTCGTATAATCCATGTACGAGTTTCTACGCAGGAAATGCTATTGTGCTCAATGAATAGGATTAAAGTCGCCGAAAGAATTTGAAAACCTAGAAGAAAAAATAAAGTGTTACTAAGCGTTTCTTGTGTCAATTTTTTATATAATTTACCGTTGGCTCCAACAGAATGAAAAGAAAAAAAAACTTCCACCCAACAACTGAAAAGTAAAAAAAAACTTTCAACCAACAACTTTGAAGAAGGCCGGTTAAAAACAAAACATGTTTCTCGTCCGCGCAATGGGCCTCCTTTTTCCTGATTCCCGAGTTTCTATTCGGATTACAAGAAATCTAAACTATCCTTAAAAATTATTTTGTAAAGGTTGCCACATATTCCAAACTAGTATTAGCACATGAAAAGAAGAAAAATGGCCGCCCGTTTTTTTCCAGATCTCAGTACGAGAAACATGTATTTTATTTGGATAATAGAACAACTTTCGTTAATGTGGTTAAGTTAATATTTTCCAACCCTAGCTAAAACAGACTTTTTTGAAAATGGATTTTGAAGCTCAGTCAAAAATTAAACAAATGCTTACCGTTAAATACTGGCGTCAAACAATACATTTCGTATTTATTCCAATAAAGATCCACAAAGGATAACAATGCTAAGTAGAGCTTACTAAAGAGAAATAGAAACTGCATGTACATTGTCATTTTAAGTATCCAAGTACTGTACAAAGAGACTGAGTTCACCGAATCACCCCCTTTCCCTACCACCTGAGGAAAACCGTCTTTTATAAAATATAGTACCATACAGTACTTTACATTTGATACAAAAGTTACTTCTACAACAGCGTCCGAAAATGTATGTGTCGCAATAAGTTATAACCGCACAGCATAGTACCATTAATAATTTGCATATTACACCAAAATTTACACTCGGCGTCCAGACAGCAGGAAAATGTACCATCAAGTTCAATGTGTTGAGTCGTTCCCACGGTGCAATGAACTTGGGCAAGTTCGAATGTCGATGACCTACTTATGTTCCGTGACCAATGTCAATGGGAATTACGTGTGTAAAATCTCGGGTTTTCCACGTGTGATATATATAGAACTTTTACGTAAGCGGAGCGAATTTCGGGCGGCCTGTTGATTGTGAGGAAGCACTTATCTAAGCATCAATATTTGTGAAAGATATCGTACGGTTTTTCTTCAGAAAATATTTTTGACTAGTAATTGGAAACTCAATGTATTAAGAAGTACTGGGTCTAAACCTTATCATTGCATTTTGGGGGGAAGCCAGATCTTCAAGTGCAAAATATTGTTTTTTTCATTTAAGGTTATCGTAGTTTTGGTGCGAGGTGTATACGGCATAACTTTCAATGTAGGCTTTCTGATCATATAGCCTACCCTGTATGTCATTCTGCGTAATCTCGATATCGAATGAGTTACGGTATTGTCTTAGTGGAGAAACATTCAGACTGTCTCCGAATATGTTCGTCATTTTTGGGGGGGGGTGGCACAACAATTCTTGTGTGGGTAGGGGCCCGTGCCCTGTGCCATCCCGTTTTACAGTGCGGTAATTTAGTAATTTAATAAAAAATGCAATGTTTCAACTAAACAAAAGGCTGCATCTTTCTCTAACCAAGCAACTGTCAATCACTCTCAACAAACATTGCATGTCGGCCGTCCATCCAGGGTATTTTATTCTGTGCACCTGTTGCTAGCAAACTACATCTGATACAAGGCAAATGAATTCCGCCTTTTGGTGTAATATGCAAATGATGTCTGGTGCAGTATTGTACTGCGCGGTTAAACCTGACCTCTGGCGACACACATGTAAACAATCTGTGTAGAGCTAGCTGTTATAAAATAACTTTTGTGTCAATGCACTGTGAGCCTATGGTACATTTCAAGACGTTTCTTTTTTCTGAGGTGGTCGGGAAGGGGGATTGTTTGGGTGTTCTAAATCTTTTGTATCCTCCTAAATATAAAAGATGGTATTTTCAACATCTTAAACTTTAATGTACATGTACAGTAGTTTCTAATTTTCATCAGTTAGGCTTACTGAGTGAGAATAAAACTTGTCTAAAATTGCCAGTTTTACCGTACGCACTTCCGTTTATCCTCCGTCACGGATCTTTATTGGAATATACAAAATGTGTTGTTTGAACATCATCCGCATTTTACGGTAAGCATTATAATCGTTGAGCTTCAAAATCCATTTGAAACACGATCTCTTGTGCTTGAAATACAAATCCAACAAAGGGCTAGGCTATTGGCGAAATTAAACTGTCAAATGTTTGAACCTAACGCTGTAGCGACAGGTGTTATAGACCAAGCAAAATACATGTTGATCTCATTCAAAACTTTACAGAAAAAAAAGGACGGCAAAAACCTAAACAAAAAAGCGGATGCAGACGAGGAACATGTTTTTCCACCTAGCACTGCATCAAACGCCCTTTATAAGTTTATCATTTCTTCAAAATCTTCCCAAAAGTTTGAAAATGAATTTAAGCTGAATTTTTCCTTCATGGAACACAACCTTTATGTTAGAAAAGGGGGATAAAGACCATTGAATAGTTTCCTTATTAAAACATTATATGGGAAAACACTGTACCAGCGTCCTCTTTCCTTCTAGATGTATATCATTAACAGTTAATCATGAGCTAAGTACGATGTAGGAAAAGGCTGTTTCAAACATCTCACTAATTCTTTCGGCCACTTTAATCTCCATTCATCGAGCACAATAGCATTTCCTTTTATCAACGAGTTTATGCTCTGTTGTACTTGTTTAAATACGCTATTATACGATCCTTATACGGGAGCGGTACTGTAAATGTTTGCATGCTGACTGGATGAATTGACTGTTTTTAACTTCGATTTTTCTTTTTACCGGTAAATTATTTCCGTGCCCTTTGTTGAAGTGAATTGATTCACACATGGAAATACATTTTAAAAGAAGCATCGGTGGGGAAAACAAATTCTGTGTTTTTCGCTTTTCAAGATTTCATGAATTCCGCATTTTACCGCGATATTTCGCGAACACGGAAAACCACTGGCCCTCGACCAGTGAGCGCCTATGCTTTTCATTTCATTGATTCGTTTTCGACATCTTTATTGGAACGGCTTCGAAAATTCTAATCTTTTACCTCGTCCGTTCACAGTTAATTCTCTGCTTCATTAAGCACACATTCCTGTGGTCAAATGTACGATTTTTACATGCGTAGAATTGTGCGAAATTTCGTTGAAAGCTTCGTGCACGAACTTGTGCAAACTTGTGCGATATTACGCGATATTATTCGAAATTCTACGATCGTTGAAAATTTTTGTACGATAGTTAAGCGATCACAGTACTGTACGTTGTGTGAATTTTTGGCTCTGTGACTGTTTAAAATAAATCGCTGTGAGATTTAAACACCCTTTGGAATATGATCTTTTTAACTACCTATTTTGACCCATCAACCCACTCCCTCCCCAACAAAAAATTGGTTTTCCTGGAATACGAATAAGAAATTATTGCCATAACTAACTGACCCAGCATATTCCAGAAATAAATTGGGGCACTGAGATTTTTCACAAGAAGATGTAACCCATCCCTTCTGAAGCTAACCTCATAGCTTATTACTACACAATAGGGCAATGAAGGGGGTGTTAATTTAGATGATACAGCAAAATATCTTCGTCTATGGTGACTCCAGTGTAGTAACGCTAATACTAGTAGTACTAGTGTTGGCCGCGCTCCCTCCCAAAGGATCGCCACTTGCCCCACTGGAGGTTTTCTGTTCCCCGATCTGGTCTTCAGAGTTTTTAATGTGGATGACTTGACAGAAGAACGACTCGTTTATGTCGACCCGTTAAAGCCCATTTGTTTTATTTTATAAGAAAGGAGGGGTCGTAGTCTGCTTCCGTGAAGTGTTCGCTACATACGGAGCTGTATAATGGCTAGGCCCAGTGAAATCGGCGCTGGTGTTCTGCACTAACTTGGTCATAATCGCCGTGTTTTTTTCGTATTTCCGCAATCGATGAAGGCTAATTGCATGGGTTATGACATTACTGCAGCCCCCAACAACACAGCGGAAAGGCATTTCTCTCGGATATTTAACAACATGTTGTAAAAAAACTGACGATATAGCGTAATACATTGGTTGTTCTCACAGTGTAAATGTGCGTGTATGTGTGACGGTATGATCGTCGCGCATCCGGTACGTGTCTGGAATTGGCACTTGTGTTCCTAACATGACGTCATCATTGTCCTGTTTTGAATCGCATTCTGAGAGATCTGTTTTCGGATGCGAATATTAAAACGTTAATTTCTAATTAGTCCTTGAGTTTTTGAAGGTGATGAGAATAGTTTTGAACATAGATTTTCTCATAGATTCAGAGGAAGTTACTCTCGATTAGTTCAAGGATTTTTCATGTCATGGCCTCTTTAACACTGGCCCACCTGAAATACTAGTTAGTTCGGTTCTGCGACTGCACACTTTACTAAATTTTCTTTTTACAATTAGTTTACTAATAATGTGGGATATTTTCGAAATTCCTGAACATTTTGATGAATCGGGGACATTTTCGGGGACACTTAATGTTCATCGGGGACAGCTCACTGTAATCGGGGACTGTCCCCGAAAATCGGGAACGTCTGGTCACCTTAACTTAAAGTGAAATGTAAGCTCTCCATCATTCAATCACACATAGGAGGAGTTGGGCAGTTCCTTCTCTACTATCACAGCTGCTTAAATTTGAATCATCGCTGTGTCCTCCACACTACAGACTATGCCTACGCCTCGGGCTTTTGCCTAACATAACACTAGTAATATACAGTAACCGTCAACATCCATGATAACTACATTCCCTTCTAACCTGACGTTAGGCCTAAGTTATTCCCTTGTAACTTCAATGAATCCGAATCAAAAGTCTGTATAGAAAATCGTATAGCTGTAAAATGAATAATTACATTCCTCCCGGCCGTTGTAGTCGATAGTAAACAACTCAAGCACAACAATTGAAACAGGTTTGCAACGCGGTGCACGGATTGTGTTATCACGGAGGCGGCCATTTTGGAAAGTAAGATGCAAATAATAACAAAGTCTAGCGGTGGAATCGAGAATGTCGCCATCTATTTGTCGTGAGACAGCTAGCTGTGGTCGCTGAAGTAGGAATATGACGTCATGCAACATATACTGAAGTCACTCATCAATTGGTGGCGCTTTGCTTCTACGGCTAGAAGAGTTCCTTTGCACAGGGTGCTAAGGTACACAACAGCATAGGCGTAGGAGGCGGGGGGCTGGGTGGGGGGGGCTGCAGTCCCCCAACCAAACATTTTTGTGAAAATTCGGGCAATATGCTGAGAATTTTTCGGGCAACTTCTGAAAGAAAAATAATTTGCAATTTTTTTTTTCAATGGTTAAACTGATATTATTATGATCACTATTATTGTAACGACTTCCCCAATAATTCTATCCAATATGGAAGGGTAATAACACGGCAAATGATTGTATGTTATTGACATGCGATGTAATAACCGATTAACATATTGAACGCGCGCGGAGCGCGCGAAAAATTTTGGTTATATTTTTCGGGCAAGTCGTTACAGCCCCAAAATCAAATTGGGCTCCTACGCCTATGCACAACAGTGTAATGAAGCATACAGCGCGCAATCTGTGCACTTAGTTTGGACATGTTAATGTAAATTGGACATGCTTGTATTGTTTTGGACATGCTTATATTGTTTTGGAAATTTTTTATACATTTTGTATACCGTACTAGGCAACTAGACCGGCTGCGTCTGTCCTTTCGGATGCTATATGACTAAAGTCTATCATTACAATTCACTAATAGGACACTAGGCATGCTAACTTAGGTTAGCCTAGGTCATAACTTCAGCCTAGAATATTTCAGTCTATTAACATATCTAGAATTGTACAAATATTCAAACACATATCCCCCATTTGCAAAATAT
>KN885171.1:64469-76436 GCA_000934455.1 Apostichopus parvimensis
TGTTTTCAGAGTTTATATAAACCACTACTGGCTAAGATTCTGAGTGCAGTAACATGGATCATATACATTTCAAATCTTTTGAGTTATGCCATTTTTTAACGTAAATTTATAACGGTCGAACATTTTTTACATGTTCGCCCGTTTATCTATTTCATGCTGTACTGAGCGTGATATATACATCATATATCACTCTAATTTGGTTGTGAGTTAGACATGACTGTATGCCATCATAGGAAAAGGTCAAAGACTAAGTATGTTTCAAACTTTATGAAAAATTGCCATCTATGTGATGTATGTCAATGTTTTGCAACCGTTGTATTTTCTTGCCGTACGCAATGTTCAACCGTTATTTTCCTATAGGATTCTAATGGGCCATTTTTTCAAAATTCAAATAGGAAGTTGAAACTTTTTACTCTAGCTCTTTGCTTCAAATGAGTAATATTGAACATTACAGAACATTAGAAATCACAATTTTAGGGGTGGAAAACCTCTATGTTATCATTTCGTGTTGGTTTACTGTGTATTTGCCCACATGCATTAGTATTAAGCATATAAGGGAATGCACAAAGGAAGCCCTTACTGCAGAGGATGTAGTGCAGTAGCTTAAATTAGAAGCTTTATGCCAAACCCACACAATATTTAACATGAATACAATTTTAGGAAAATAGGGAATCTATATATCCCGTAACTTCAAATCCATCAGCATCTTGTTAGGGCATTCTTTTGCTGAATCTGTTAGTCAGTGAAAGTAAAATGAGCTGCTCTTGTTTATCTGCAGATGCGTCCAAGGTGGAACCACAGCAATTCCAGGCGCTTTTGGCTGCGGTAAAACTGTCATCTCTCAGTCCCTCTCAAAGTATTCCAACAGTGATGTCATCGTCTACGTCGGTTGCGGAGAGCGCGGTAACGAAATGTCGGAAGTACTGAGAGATTTTCCTGAGGTAACAAAATATTTTGATAGGAATTATTTACTGTACAAGCAACCCACTAGAAACTGATGTATTAATGCAAAGATAGTTGTAAAGTTGAAGTATACATGTAAATGGGTACATTATCAGTTTAAAATGATGAACAGAAAATGGCCTGTGGATGTATTTCTTTGAAACAGCCCAATGCACAGTTGTATGCATGGTTCCTGATGCTGAGGGTATCATTCCATTATCTGATGAATGTTGGTGTCCTACAGGGCAATGTAAAAAACAAAAGGAGTAGTCCAGATAGAAAATATGGTTTCTGTTAAAAAAACACAGCCTGTCTATATTTATCTGCATAATATGACCTTGTACTGTCAGAGAGTACACACGTAGTTGTTTTTAACTTTGGCCACGGTTTGGTAACTACGTACCAGACATCGCTTTACTATGCAAGAATGTACTACATAAACAAATTATTAGTTTTTGGTGAAATATTGTTTCAAAATGTCTTGAAACTATGGTATAAAACCTTGTCAAAAATTGAAGATATCAGTGGGATTTACATCTCGCTGCAGAGAAATCCCTAAGACGAGACTCAATTTGAGCTCAATGGTGATATTACAACATTTGATATCAATGAAATACAGTTTGCTGTGGATGTGTACCCTGACACACTTTTGGTTCTGTAGTTTTTCTGTAGAAATCAAATATGCAGTTTGAGAGAAATATATGAATCCGTTCTGTTTTCCTCCGAAGTTTGATGTTGACTTTTAGGGTATCTGATGATGATTTCTGACAGCACACCTAACTGTGAAGAATGACCCACTGATTTGGAGGTGAAAATTGTAGGAAACTATATATTAATAGTGAGAAATATATAAATACATTTTTCCACATATCTGTTCGTCGATTAGCTGACCGTTGAAATCGGAGGCAAGACTGAGAGTATCATGAAGAGGACAGCACTAGTAGCTAACACCTCTAACATGCCTGTAGCTGCCAGGGAAGCTTCTATTTACACAGGTGAGTTTAACAAAGATAAAACTTGAGAAAGTTATCTGCACTAGTAGCCAACACCTCTAACATGCCTGTAGCTGCCAGGGAAGCTTCTATTTATACATGTGAGCTAAACAAATATAACCCTTGAGAAAGTTATCGGCACTAGTAGCCAACACCTCTAACATGCCTGTAGCTGCCAGGGGAGCTTCTATTTACACAGGTGAGTTTAACAAAGATAAAACTCCATAAAGTTATCTGCAGTAGTAGCCAACACCTCTAACATTCAAGTAATAGATTAATTGTTGGTAGGTTTGGGAAAACTGACAAAACTGAAAAAAACAAAATTTTCTGTGAAGAGTGCAAATAGTATAAGATGAATTGTATAATTTGTGGAACTAAAATTAAAACAATTACAGCTTACTCAGTTTTCCTCAAACACACATAAAAGTTGTTGTAAGAGAATTATTAAGCAATATTACAAAAGTGTCTCATTTTGCTAGTATTTAAAATACTGTTCTTAATGCATGTTCTTTGCATTTATTGCTGCTTGCATATTGCTCATAATACACAGAGTAGTACACAGAGTAAGTACACAGAGATTTTAATGATTTTGTGCATTAGCGCCCTCATTTGATTTGTAACAACGAAACAGGAAGTAATATATTTGATGAAGTGGATTTTGAGGTCATGTGTAGTGTGAAGTTTTGTTATCAACAGTAGACAGATTCTGCAAAGGAGCCCTCAATGTAGTTGTTTGAATATTGCTCATAATACTTCCAACCGGTCATCCAATTGGTACAAGTACAAAGAGGTTTTAATAATTTTGTGCATTAGTGCCCTCTTATCAATAGTAGAGACATTCTGCATAGGAGCCCTCAATATGTGTCAATACTGAATATCACTATGTTTCAAATAAGGAAATCCTAATAATTTGTTTCTCTGCCTTGATTGTAAAATAATAGTCCAGATGAAAATCGATTTTTGAATGGTCAAAGAGTGTTAGATAAGCATCCTTAAGAAAGTTTGTCCTTCATACCATAGGTACTATTTTAGAGAGAACTACATTTTAATTTGATATTTCTTGTACCTAAGGTGAACTTGAAGCCAACAGGTGTGGTATCCTAGAAGCACACTGACAACATTGTATATTGTTCTTCTTCAAAAGCTACATCCAATATTTACACTTCAATATTTGGATGCATCAATGAATAAGCCAGTTGTGTTAAATGGGTAAAACTTTGAAGAAAACAAAACTTCTAGAACTGATCTGTACTGCTAACTACAGTGATTGTTTATGGTTTAAATTAATTAAATGAATACTAAGTAAGTTTAGCTAGTATTTCTTCCCCGTAGGGTGGCTACCATGCATCAATGATGTTTTTTTTTTAACATGATTCCCATCAGGCATCACTTTGTCTGAGTATTTCCGTGATATGGGTTACAACGTTTCAATGATGGCTGATTCCACATCCAGATGGGCTGAAGCTCTGAGGGAAATTTCTGGACGTCTTGCCGAAATGCCTGCTGGTATGTTTATCTGCTACGAGGTCACTTAAATGATAAATTTTAGTCTTGATTTGGTCTTAATAGCCCAGGAGAAAAACAAACTGTTGAGTGCTAGTAATCATTCTTTAGCTTTTTCGGTTTTTAATATATTCAACTTTATATATAATATGCTATCTACTTCCCTGGGATGGTCCGTTAACAGAGGTACATGTGTAAACATTCTGCAATGTATCAAAATTAATTTTATGCAAAAAGTTAACTTTAAATGAGACAAGGATAAAAATAAATTGATCAGTTACTTCTTTTTTATCTTCAACTTGTGTCAATGAATAGAATATATGGGCTTGTTTCATGACAAGGTTGTTAACATTGCAGTTAAGAAAGGTTAATATTTGTCAGCAACTTTGGTAATGAAAAGAAAGGAGCTATCTTTTATTTAATATGTGTGCAAACTCAAGAGGACATTTCAAACTTTGCTATTTGATGGAAGTTGTTACCTCAAGTTGTTACCCTCAAAGTGTTGTCAGTTATTAACAAGTGTTAAACACTGTTTAACACTGTTTGTAAAATATTTTCTAGTAACCTCCTCAGTAAGAGTACTATGGGATTGCATTGTGTAGACACAATTCAGTCTCATTATGTTCTGAGTGGCTAATTTAGCCTTCGTGGAAGTCCTTCTTAAGAATGATTGTGAAAGTAATAATAATAATAATGATAATGGATATAGGGCATTGAAAGTAATTGACTTATTCATTAAAATTTTGTGTTAAGTAAGGTTCCTTTATATCAGGTTCTTTGGAGTTTACTTGATATTAAAATTTATATTCTAACATGTTGTACACAAAAAACATTGAAATAGGGCATGGATATAGTGTAGGGCAGGAAGGACATGACTAACTTTTTCTTCTGTCCCCCCTCCTTCTCCCCTTGTCCCCCCCATCACTCTTCTTCTCATAGCTCTCTTCCACTATTTTTTCTTAACACCTTTCTGTCTTTTTCCTTCTCCAGTTCATTCCCTACCCCCTTACCTTAATCCTCTATTTGTCCCTCCACTGTTTATCTCCTACCTCTCCTCTTCCCCTGTTGGTTTCTTTCTTTCTTCTCTCCATCCCTTGTCTACTAATCCCCTTACATCTATCTCTTTGTGTTCACCATGCTCATTAACCTGTCTGTATTCTGTGTGTGTTTTTGTCCCTTCTGTTACTGTTACTTGTCATTTAGCCTTTGAAGAAGATCCTGCTAGGATCGAAACGTCAGGCCAACTTACTTTAACACATATTTTACACAAAAGTAAATAACACAGGTTGAATAGTTGTATTTGTTGGCAAGAAAAAGGCATTCGTTATTCTGTGTAGAGGGGTTCTGAAGTTTGACTACTTTGGGGGTTATTTCTTCCCTTTTTGCTAATGTAATGCAATATTTATGAAAGATTTAAGCACTACATGAGTTTAAGAACTTTGCATTAAATCACTCGAAGTCAGTACTGTTTAGTACTTGAAAACCTTTACTGCAGTGTTACATTAAATATTCTCACAATGAAATGTGGCAAGGAATCACTATTAAAGTAGTTGGCTTTTCTGGTTCTTCAAATTTTTGCAATGAAAACTGACTGTACTAGTCATGCTAAAGATCTGCACCATGTAAATGAGGTTTTAGTATCAAAAAGCAAAACAATAAAATGTAATGAATAAACAAAATCACCAAAGTCAGTGCAGGTACCACTTGTATGAACCTCACATGGGTTTGTCGGTGAATAATCAAACAGACCATTAATGAATTTCTGGTCCCTGAAAATGATTCACTTTGCAAAATGACTGGAAGTTTAAGGCCCAACCCACATCCTCATTGCATTTTGTATCGTGAAGATATACATTTTGTGATATTTTGTAAGTTGCAACTGGCAACAGCAGAATGGCTGGTGTCATCAGGGCAATTCAGCTGAAAATTTCCTTGTTTTTCTTTGTAACGTGTCAATAATTTATTCACAGAAGGTAAAGAATATTTCTACGAAAAAGATACATTTGATAAAATTCTTCAGCACAGAGAACTTTAACAGCAACGCAAACATTCCAAATGCATCAGGTTTAAAGAATTTAAACCAACAAGAAGATTATAATGGCAACATGTATTTATACACATATATATTTTGTTTTTCGTTTCTTTCTTCAGGGAGTCTTCCACATTGTTAAGCTTTTAAGCTTTATGGAAGACTTCCCTCCACTTTGTACTTTTGTGGAATAACAAATAAATAAAATAAATAAACATAAAGTTTTGTTTTCCTGGAGTAGTTGAATAGTTAGCAAGGCAAAATAGGTTACATTCAATGAACCATATCTCAAGTTAGGGGCATGATATTGAGATGGTATTTTCAACTAGCAGTGTGGAACATTTCTCTCTTCAATATAGGTCTTACATTGTAATAACCTTCAACACAAGTCCTTTTTTTCAGTTCATTGAACTTGGATATATATATGACCATTAAATTGTTTATATTTTTTATGTGTTTACTTCCTGAGTTTTTGCTTCAGAGGATAATTTTTGCCAACGCTGCATGCACAAATGCACTTTCTTCCTTCTGTTGGTTACAAGTTGTTAAAAACATGTTTCTTTTGAAACTGTGTCTAAATGGCTAATGGGTTTGGATTTCAGTTTCTGTCCAAGTTTCACGTTTTATTATAACAGTATTTGAAGAGAAATTTAAGGCCTATAATAGAAACTGAAAATAGCTTGGCTATCAAGTTATCAACTTCGAGGAAAGATTTTAAGATAAGTTCAAAATTATGTACAGTACTAGGATTTCCTGTTCTACTGTTAGTGTCAAGCCATACAGTTAATGTTTACAGCATTGCTGAAAGCGATATGCTCAAAAGTCTTTACCTATGTAGTGTTACATGGGTTGGTCAGAATACACAAATGTTACACCAAAACAAAAATAACAAATGAGGCTAGTAGAAACAATGCAATGAAAGACAAAGAAAATAAACTTAGACTAAATATAAGTTAATATAAGACAATATGTAGTGAACAGTGAATGATGTGCATTTAATCAGGGATCATCTGATGACCACTTTAAATGTTAGCCACATTATCTTTGCTTATGTACAGTATATAAATGATATATGTGTACACTTCTGTCTAGGACATTTTCATGTGTAGAATTTCACAATGTTAGCCACTTAATTACAACGCTGGACAACTGCTGGTTAAAAGCAAGTTTCTTTCTGTGAATTTTCTAGAATTGAAACACACATCCGTGAATGTCGACAGGCCTATTATAGCAGCCTGATAATATTTGCTGATGATGCAGTAATACAGGTCTGAAATTAGTTAAGGAAACCTCACAGATTGTTTGCCCAACAATTGTTTTGCCTTTAGAACTAACTACTAACTAATATGATACAATGGTTTCGTTAAGCCCTCGCACACACATCAATCATTAATGGAGTTTTTTGTATCAAGTACTTTAACTACTGATCTTCTTTTTTCTTTGTCTTAAGTTCCTTGTTTATATTAGTTTCATTAATCTATTGATTAACTTATTGACTTATTGGCTTGATTGATTGGTTTTATTGATTGATTAGCAGCTTTTTGAGATCAATTTGGATGCATTTTCTTTGTTGAGCTTTGTTCAATACGTAAATCCTGTAAATATTTTGATTAATTACCATATAACTACTAGAGTAATAGTATCATTTTCAGGTGTTGAATCAAATGAATGGAAAAGTTTGAAAACGTTTTGCATTTAATATCATGGGATTATAGTACTTAAACAGTGGGATTTATATTACTAGATGGGGCGCTGAGAAGTTAAACCAAATAGTATCGTTAACTACAAGCTAGTTATTCTTTGCTTGGTAAAAAATATCAAAGCAAAGGTTTAGTTTGATTAGTTGTAGTAATTTGGACATATTTGAGGTGTTGGTCACAGCCTTATGTTTGTAATAGATTTAGTATTGCCTGCAACTTCAAGGGTCAACTTACCGCATTTGAGTAATTTTCAATAAATTTGGTAAAATTGTTCAAACTTGTTCAAATGCTGGAAAACTATTTTGCTTTGCTGAAGGGTATCATGTCATTTGTTTGAAAGATGTCATTTTTTGTCAAATTATTGAGTAAAGTAAAACACCTTAATTGGTTTTTTGTTCGGCCAAACTGGACAAGGTGGAACCATTCACTAGTCAATCACCCTCAGCTGGTCTGTATGCAGCAAGTTCATCTGGCTTGTTCCCAGGGTAGTGAAACTTTCATGGATTGCATTACTTTGATTCAGAGATCTGTAAATGGTATAGATCATGCACACAGGGACTGATACAGTATAACAGCACCCTCATGCTGGAGAGCTCCATTTCAACTTTACATTGAAGCTGTTTATTGTGTTCTTACTTTGGATGGTTCTGACCAAATCATGTAATACTGTATTCAAATATAACTGCATTTGCCAACAATCTAAATTAAGACAACTTGTGTGTGGTTATGACTGTCCATTTGTTCCTCGTAATGTAGACACTATTTGATAAGCCTACAAGTCACAACAGACTCAAGAACAAATTGTGACCTACAAGTGCAGTGTATTAATGTACTCTTTTATTTGTAAACCCATGACAAATAATGCCTAATTTGATCGTTTCTGATGTGGTTTTGGTTGACTGAACTGTCAAACAGAATATATTATCCAATACTTTTGATCTTGTCTTTCTGGCAAAGTGCCAAAAGACTAGCAAATACATTGATAATTGTAGCTTCTTGTAAAGTTTGCCAAATTATCAGAAATTATCAACCATTGCCAACAACTGCTTAGCGTATTATTTTTATTGTTGTATTTTTTGCAGACAGTGGCTACCCTGCCTACCTTGGTGCACGTCTTGCCTCCTTCTACGAGCGTGCCGGTCGTGTAAAATGTTTGGGCAATCCGAGTAGAGAGGGCAGTGTTAGTCTCGTAGGAGCGTAAGTTGCTCTCATTACGTCTCGTTATGGATAACCTCATTCTCCATTGTTACAGCAACCTCCATCTTGGATTTTGAAAACCCTCATGAAACAGTTTACAGATCTCTAAGTTATCACATCAGTTATTTCAAAAATTTGATGTCCATGCAGTTAAGTAAATGAAACAACAGCAAACAAAATAAGAAAAATATAAAAAAAATCAACAAAAATTACAGCTAGTATGACTGGTAATATTCCAGTAAGAAGCCACTCTGGTTCAATTGTTCAACAATGCTTGATATGAGAAACTGTTTTGCCTTTACTGTTATCATGGTGTGCAGTAGGAGAATGCTGTCAAAAGTTGATTTGTAACATTCAGTAATTAAGTATCTTCTCACTAATATATTAATTTGTATAATGTGGAACTCTCTTAGTGTCAGAGAAAATGCAGCAGTTAGTTAGAAAATTAAACAATGTAAGGGCTGCCAAATGTAATTGATATCTTATAAACCTTTGAAATGTAGCTTGACAAGTTTACAAGTGCAAACATGGTTTGTTGAAATGTTAAACAAGTTAAGGTTGTTATTAATTAGTTCAATTTTGTATCACATTCGAAAATGAAAGGTGGAGTATGCATTTTCTTTTTGGTTTCCGTTGCCAGTGTGTCCCCTCCAGGAGGTGATTTCTCTGATCCGGTTACCTCGGCTACCCTGGGAATTGTCCAAGTATTCTGGGGTCTTGATAAAAAATTAGCCCAGAGGAAGCATTTCCCTTCCATCAACTGGCTTATCAGCTACTCCAAGTACATGAGGGCATTGGATGACTTTTATGACAAGAATTATGCTGAATTTGTGCCACTTAGAACAAAGGTGAGATAAAGGAATTCAAAAGTTAGAACTGACCATCATTTAGCTTTAACTTTGAATAAAACTTCATTGTCATCCTGATCTGACCAGTGTGTTATTGTTGTGTTATTGTTATGTTGTGTAATGAGTAGGTAATAACCAAACATTTCAGGCATTGACATGTCTATCAAACTATGAGAAATGTACTCAAATCCTTCCTTCTGAAATCACAGTCCTATAAATTAGTTAACTAACCTTCGCACTTAAGTTTTTCAAGTGTTTCTGATGATCCATGTGGAAAGAGGAAATAGATACAGTTGTACCAAATCAATAGATATATCTATTTTACAAATTGAAAGTATTATCTGCCTTTCAGTTTTGATCCCATGACAAGGGGAGAATAGATCCCTTTTGTTTTATTGATTTCATTATTTGCATAGTCTAGATTTATTTCAAGGTCACGGTTTCATTACCTTGATGCTCAATGTATTTGCTTAGTAGAAGAAGGAAGCAATTGTTACTGCACTATTAAAAGTTTTGATATATTTGATGTGAAGTATTACAAGGTGATATACTCTGAGATATGTATATATGTCGTTATTATGTAGGACATATTAAGATATAATTACTTGATTTATATATGAGGTTTGTTAACTGCTGCCTTTGTGATGTATCAAGAGAGATGAAAAGAAGACTATGTTGTTACTTAGTATAAAGCCTCTGTCATTCGGTGTCGACTGGGGGTGAGAAACACCTTCGGTCAGATCTGTGACTGTCATCTCTTGTTGCTGATGAGACCAGTGCATGATTGACAGTCTTTGCCTCGTTCACCACAGATAATGCTGGACACAACGTCTCTTGCTTGAGTTCTGGTCTTCCATTCAGATCTTGTTTACTTCAAATGTGTTTCATATGAGTTGTGCTCCTCTCCTCAGCTGCCACTGGAGAACAGAGTTTTGCTGTTAGTAATTATGAAAATAATATGGCAAGATAACTGTTCGAAATAGTAGGCTTGTGAACTGCTGTTTCTGTGACGTGTTCTTGAGAGAATGAAATAATGCTAAATCTTTATGGAGGATATAAGATGAAGATACGGCAATATTAAGCTTCTATCCACATGACGTATTGGGCCTTGTGCAGTTAGTGCTCATTTCTTTATATTAATTTTGCCCCAATGGTACATGTCCTCCCCCCCCCCCCCCCCTATTGAACTTGAAATGGTGAATATTGTTGTTTATGATACACTCAATGTATCTCAACTAAACGAAAAGTTACCCTAACTTCTGGTCCCTTAATAGTGACAAAAACTGATTGTTCAGAGATCAAGTGTTAGAAGAGTTTCACTCAGTTAAAGAAGGACGCAAACACTACCATCTTGTTATGCTGATATGACAAAGCTTTAAATAACCAACTCCACTGAACAGTTTCGAAAAATGTTACTCCCTTTGGGATATCTCCTAGCATAAAAGTTGGTGTCTGGAAGCTGTCACTTTGTAAATGTGTGATGTCATAGTGTAACAAGGATCGGAAATATGGATCTGAAAAACAGCTATGAAAACAGAGATGAACAGAATGAAACTGGCACGAAAATAATTTAAAAAAAAAGTAACATAGTCAATTAAATGATGAAAAATGATGACCATGCAGGTGAAATCTCGTTTGAGCAATCTGACAGTTCTTAGGTGAATATATGAAATCATCTGAGGACGCATAATCATACTGACTTGTGCGATAAACATTGCTCTTGGAATTGTAAATTAATATGTTTACACATAATAGGTCAAAGAAATTCTCCAAGAGGAAGAAGACTTGGCAGAAATCGTCCAGCTTGTTGGAAAGGGTTCTCTAGCTGAGACAGATAAGATCACTCTAGAGGTAGCCAAGCTCATCAAGGATGATTTCTTGCAACAAAATGGCTACACACAATATGATAGGTGAGTGGAAACCGGTTTTAGTAACAGAATCATTTTTTTTCACAAACTTCTAACAATATTAGGGAAATCTTTGTGTTTGGACAAGTAAATTTAGCTTTGGAAGGTTGTCCGACCAACGACCTAGTTGTTTACAGCAAATTCAGATTGCATTGTAACTTAATACTTTCAGACAGGTAAAATGATAAATTGACAGCACCCCAAAGGTGGTTTTCCATTCATCAAACCTACACATCTCTCCTGCAGTGTACATATGGCTGTTCCATTCACCAAACCTACACATCTCTCCTGCAGTGTACATATTGCTGTTCTATTCACAAAACCTACACATCTCTCCTATAGTCTATATATTGCTGTTCCATTCATCAAACCTACACATCTCTCCTGCAGTGTACATACTGCTGTTCCATTCACTAAACATACACATCTCTCCTACAGTGTACATATTGCTGTTCTAGTTATCAAACATACACATCTCTCATACATTGTACATATTGCGGTTGCATTCACCAAATCTACACATCTCTCCTACAGTGTACATATTGCATACACATCTCTCTTACAATGTACATATAGCTGTTCCATTCATGAAACCTACACATCTCTCCTACAATGTACATATTGGTGTTCTATTCACCAAACCTACACATCTCTCCTACAGTGTACACATTGGTGTTCTATTCACCAAACCTACACATCTCTCCTACAGTGTACATATTGCTGTTCTATTCACCAAACCTACACATCTCTCCTACAGTGTACATATTGCTGTTCCATTCATCAAACTTACACATATCTCCTACAGTGACACACTGGTAATTGCTATTTTGCTACATTTTTGCAGACAGC
>KN885171.1:76781-89543 GCA_000934455.1 Apostichopus parvimensis
GACAACCAAATTTGTTGTTTGGACAGCCAAATGTAAAGGCCTGGTTATTTGAGGAACCAACCAGGAAAATATCATTAAAAATTAGCTCTGATTTAAAGTATCATTACACAATGATTGAAATGTATCAAGCAATGTATCACATATAAGACTACATGGCTCATTACACTCATTTTTGTATTCACATACAGTCACTTACACTCATTGCACACACACAGCAAAAGAAAACACAACAGACATCCTAATTACATTTCCCAACATGCCATTGGAAACGTCGACAACCTACCAGAGCAATAAACGATATCACTAACAAATGTTGAAACTTTTCAGGGTATGTATCTTCTACGGATAATGGATATCGCAAGAGACTACGAACTGTTATCAATCAAACCCCGCACACAATCTCCTTGAATGGAGATAGTGTGTAAATATTCATTCTTGATAAAGAGAAGCTATACTTCTCAAGTTGTGTTTTGACTTTCTGTAGGTTTTATAGTTATGCAGCTCATGTAACTATATATTAATATTAGAAAACAGTACGAGTTTTTGAATATACTTCAAAAATTTATGAAAAGAGCCTTCCCATTTCATATTGCTCATCACAGCTTCATAAGTGGGTGTGCATGTCAAATGCACAAACTCTTCAAAGACTATTGTCTATCTTCAGGGGCAATTGCACAGCTAAAAAAGAGATAAAATGTTTATAATCTTACAGCAAGGTCAAATCACATGACATACATATTACAACAGTTGAAGTTTAGTCACAACACAATCATCAAGTGTGCATAATTCAAACTTTCCCTTCCAATGCACTACAGTAAGCTATATCTACAAGTCCCCTGGTGGGAGGGGGAACCGAGGAAGAAGGGGAGGGATAATATCCCATGGGGTGTGACCACAATTCAGCACACAAATTAAAGTTGCCAAACAGGTCTCCAGAGATGTATACTGTTCTTCATGACCACAGTACTCTCTCTCTCTCTCCTTTGGTCATATTTAACTGATATAATAATAAATATGTTCTCATGTATAAATCTCTACACAGCATAATAGCAGTGTTGAATAATTGCAATCAAATATTGATGATTGAAAACGGGCAAACCTGATTTGAATATTTGTACACAAGTCATTGAAAAGTGTTAAAAGACTTTTGCAATTAATATTCAACCTACCTATGTGGACAAGTTGATTATGAACCTGATAGTAGAGACTTCTCATAAGTAAAGGTTGAGAACACCTGACAATTTTTTTAGCAAGGATAGTTGTTTTCTCTATGATTATTATCCTTTTCAAGAGAAGACAGGTAAGGGAAAAGTTGAAAGTCAATGCAAAGAACACACAATCTTTAATAAATCTATTGCAGGCCTTCATGTTATGTTAAGGTAATCGTGTACACCCCGCGATGAAACTAGAAATCTGTAACAACTTTTCTCTTCTAAGATATATAGTCCATTATCTACCCACGTCAATGATGTCATTCTAATAACATTAAAATATATTCCTCTTGGAGATCTCCTTCAATCCAACCCAACAAATTCAATGGGCACAAGTTTATTATTATTATCATTATTAAACAATCGATTCCGTTCTTCCAACGGCCTCGGATAATCCAACTAAACTCCCTCCCAAATCTTCCTTAGCCTCCAGAAACGTTGTTATTACTCACAGCTCATTAAATAGTTTTCACACATGAACATATTAAAAACTCAACCATGCCAAAAACACTACCAGATCCATCAGCAACAGAATACAAGAGATATCAAAGTCTCATCTATTATTCACTAACATCCTCACCCTCCTCCCGTGCACTATGCTCCTTGCAACTGCGGATCACGACGATGTCGTTGCCGCCACCGACAAACCAAGTTGGATTTTACATTTTTCTTTTATTTTTTTTTTATTTATCCCCCGCCTCCTCTTCCTCCTCCTCCCAAAGCCTTCCACAGTTTATCTCTGTATTACCTGATCGTTTTGTTGTGAAACCAAAGAGAATCGTTATAGCAGGGACAGCGGATATCAAACTGAAATGGTTCAACACCATCAATACGAAACCATTCTATTACTGATATCCATTGGCTTATTGCTTTTGAATTCCAACGTCACATGACAAGACTGAGCACTTAAATAATTCTCGAACACGACCAGAAAGACAGATTGCGAGATTAAAACCAAGCTGCAGGAGGAAGTATTCTTTTCTTTCTCTCTCTCGCTGTCTCTATCTCTGTCTCTTTCCTCTAAGTTTCTCACTAACCCCTTTAGGGAGCAACAGAAGATAATTAAGCTTGGGAAGCTACATTTGATTACAGGGGGGAAGCAATTTTTAGCAATGGCTTTTATTGAACTAAAACAAAATATTTTACCAATGTATGTATGAATGACTGATAAGTATCATCGTATAATACAACGTTCAAATATTTCAGTTTCAAGAATGGAGGAGAGGGATGGGGGGATGGGGGGAGGATGGGAGATAGAGAGGAACACAGGGGGTTTGAGGCAGGTAATCAATATATGGAAATAATGAGATAATTTAAAATTTGTTTCACAAGTTTAAAGGAAAGACATTCATCATCATACATCAATATTGGAAGCATTTGCCTCTAAGAAACCTCTATAAGTTTTAGCAGTAGCTGCATGAGTGTGCTTAGTTAGGAATTGGCTTTATATATACAAAGAATACATTTCAACTTTCATGCAATTTGGCTTGACTAAATATATACACACAGAGGGTAAACAATCTTTTGTCCAAGGTTACTTTGGGTAAACATTTGATGAAAGTAATAAACTGCTGAGATAAACTAGAACACAGAGAGAGAATCAGAGGCGGAATATTGCTGTTGAACATCTTAAAGGTCCATAGTACTGCATTTATCTGGAATTTATAACATTCCATGTCACTTACATATCAGCAACTTGCAATTGATGAAAGGGAGATTTCTGTTTTTTCCTTGTTTTTTCCTGTTTTTTCCTTGACAATTTTTCCTTGACAAAATCCTAAGTAACAAGTAATTAACCTTTTTGTAAAAATTGACAATTTTGTTATCCCAAACAATTATGCATGCAAAACACACCTTTCTCAATCATATTTTAAACTCAACCAATCAAATCATCTCTGTAACTTGACGTACTGTACACTATATTGCATGCAGTATAGTATAGTAGAAAGTTTCAGTTTACACTTTTAATTAAAGGGTTTAATTTTGAAACGGAAAGCAGGTAAGTGTTGCTAAATAAACAACAAACATGCAACTCAATTGTATGACGTTCCTATAGGACTACATAATGCACTGTACTGTGTATAAACACCTTCCTGTATATTGTATACGTTCCCATACTGGTAGTGTATATGGTACGGTGAGTAATCCAGGAATTTGCTGACATGACCTGATATGACCTGACATTTCTGCAGGAAATGCATACATATGTAATAGTACAAATGTTTATAGCAGTGGTTTATCATTGGATAAGCCATTTTGCGGACAACACTGTTCCTCCTTTATAGCTAAAATCTTTTAAGATTCGAGACATTTTTCACGCATGTTTGGTACATGTTTGGAGTAGCGTAAAGGATCACAGTCAATGTTAGGTGTCACTTTAAACAGCAAAACACAATCACCATGCCTATAGCACCATTTACATAATGTCATTCTTAGAGTGCCTGAACCCTTACAGGGGTTAGAACATGCAGACATAAGAAGTCACATGACCTCTCTCATTCCAGGAAATGACAAAATCCCAGTTGGCGCTGCATGTTTTGCCTTCAGTGCTCCTATATTTTTTCATAAGAATGTCAGGTTGTCCCTGAAAATATGACCCCACAGATGGCAACACCATGCTGCAATGTCATGTCCCTTACAACTGGCACTAATTCTAAACCTGTTTATAATAGTAGCAATAGTCTGTGTTCTACAAAATGTTATATATAGCTCTAAAAACCAAATATAGGAGCCTGCAAGTTACCCATAAATGAAATATCCCTTTATTGAGAAGAAGAATGTAAGGTAGGAAGGTTAACTTTAGCTCTAAACAATACTATTTTGTATTTCTTCATTGTCCTTAAAAGGTCAGTTTAATACTATTGACATCATCCTTCTTAAGATATTTCGACTTTTTTTTTTTTTTTTTGGAACCGGATTTTTCATTTTTTTTTTAATCATCTAGCAAGACCCTGTTGCTACACTAACAAATGAATAAATTTTCACCTTTCTTGTTACAATTTTGTAACAACATTCTTAACCGGTCATACACAGAGTTCCGATGCACACACCTGTCATCTAGATTGTGAACAGTAATTGCTGTTGTTGTGCATTTCTGGCTTATTATGTGTTTTGGGGTTTTTTTTTTGGGGGGGGGGCAAGATCTGTTAATTCAACTTTCCCATCAGTTTTCATTGGTTTCGTTATTAGTACTTTATGCGACTAACAAGGAAGTACGATGCACGAAAAAGATGACATCACAGACCTACCAGGTCTTACTTCAAGGTTGTTTGACCTTTGTCTTTTTATTCCACTATCAGGATTCATCAGTGTCATCAACAACTTACCAATGCCACTACCAGCCCCAGGGCATCAAGTTTGATAAGACTCTTTAACGAAAAAAAATTTACTTCTCTTTCCTTTTATGACTTTTCAGCAAAATAGTTAACACCTTTTTCAGTCTTTGTTTCAGGTGTATACATATCACATACTATGTTTTCATTGCCTTGATACTGATAAGAAGGATATAGAGTTACTATGAAAGCTACAATTTTGGTTGTAACTCTGACAACAAAGACATGAATATTCAAACATAATTGGAAATTAAATAATTGGATATCATTCAATCTGAGAGGTCTATGTCACTGTTACGCCTATAAGTTATTAGCGCTTTAATTAAATGTAGAAAATATTTGCTTTAATTTTCCATCGGCAAACCATTTGTGACCTCTGGTAACCTCAATTAAGGACCTTTGATCTCCACAAATAATATCAGGATTCATCTACATAATATTATGCAACAACATGCAAAGTATAAAATCAATCCAAGATGCTCTTCCTGAGATGATGTTTAAAATGTTTGAAACATTGACATATGCTGACATATGCAGACCTCAAATGACCTTTGAACTCCATACAAAACAATAGGTTTCATCTACTCACTATGAGGTATCCACCAATAAAATATTGATTTCAGTTTCCTTTCTTGCAGTCATGTTTACAAGGTTTGACATGCTGACTTCAAACGACTTTCCACCAAGAATAACAGGCTTCTTAAACTCCATATTTGGCATCCAAGATCCATCCAAGTTTCCTGTTAGCAAGCAAGGCATCAGCCACACATACAAATGCTCATTATCATGACAGCAAAGGCTACAATTTCATTCGAAACCAAAACTCCTCTGAGTAACAGAGCCTAGCATCACCCTCCACTAACACGATAACAGCTTTAATATGTACACCTCTACCTGGAAGGAATTTTTCAGCTAAAGTACTCCTGACCTTTAACCTTGAATTGTGGAACACCACACGCAACACACTTAGACTAAGCGTAGAAAGCTCATGTTAAGAAAATGATAAAACTTCATTAAAGTTGCCATGATTAGATTGTTTAGTCCGAGTAAATACTTGCCAAGCCTCTCAATTTTTATGAGATTTAAATGTGTACTCCTTTTGTTCTTTGTAATTTGCAAAAGAAACATACTACTTCCTGACTACAGATTTGATTTCTAAGTCAAATGCCCACCTTCATGAAGTACATTTTGACAACTTTTTCTCTTTTATTCCTACTTTATAGTTTTCATTTTTTCATTTCCCCAGGCACTATTCTCCTATCCTCACGGCAGAAGAAACCTAATGCCTCCACTTCTGCACTTAAGAATCAGAGTATTGAAGAAGATAGAAGCAAGATTGTGGAAATTACATCTAGTACTGATTCCTGGTATTTTCAAAGAAAAAATTCACCTTTTTTTTTCATAATTTGTTTTTTAAAATGCCAACGTTCATCTTCTAGTTAAGGGCAATTTTCTTTTCTCTCATTTCCGTCAAGGTTATAGCACTCTATATGGCTAAACAACGAGATTTATTGGAGATTTCTTCATTCAATACTTAGCTTTTAGCGCCCGTGGGCAGATAGGAAATAGACAAATTCATATCCTATTGTCTTGAAAAACATGAAAGATTGTGATGACTATATTGGAACTTTAAGGAAAGGTGCTATTCACATTATTATGCATATTTCATCAATATTACCGATATTATAAAGGACTTTTAAAGGATTTTCTATCAACATTTATATCCCAATGTTTGTTGCTTTTGGTCCTTTAATTAAAACTCAGTGAAGAAACTGATTGGAAAATTGAAAGGCATAATATAATCAGAAAAGACTCCTTAAATAATTACATCTTTACATCATCATAGAACATACTAAGAACCGTTAACCTTTTTGTAACTGCTGTAAAAGAGTTTCCCAATATACCATCAGGTTTCATAGAGACTAATAGATCTGGTGAAGAGGTTCCTGGATAGCAAGAATTTAACAGGGCCTTTAAAACGTGGAGCAGTGAGCCCAGGGTCCTTCCTAAAAATAGATGACATGTTCGGTGGATGCTACATTTCTTTGTTATCTTTATATCCTATTGTTATTCTAATGTTGATCCCATCACAGCAGTGTCAGTGAATCAAGTTCAACTAGTTTGTCTGCCTTAACTAACACTGTCACTTTCAGAAGAGTTGTTACAAGGGTTTCTGTCACCACTGTAAGCAGCCTAGTTCCATATCACATCATACCTCACAGTTACGACCAGAAACAAAAACATAATATATATATTTTTCTTTGCAGGTGATTTAATAATAATATGACAAAAGTTTGGTAAACAGCCAAATAGAATAACTTAATTTTCTATTTCTATTGTAGGTGGAAGCAATAACCAAGAGGCCGTCTTTATTTTTGTTAAATAAAATATTGTCACTTGTATAAGAGTGGTTTCCAAGGGTTTACAATTGTAAGCAGCTGCGTTTTATATCGCAAGGCCACAGCCAAATATGAGGAAGACATGAGACTGTTCTTTGCATGTTCATGTTCATGTTTGCACACATGTTCTTCAAAGATACTTTGACCAAAGTTTGTAGACAACGGCTTAGAATCAAACGGAATAACCCGATTTTCAAGTTTATTGTATTTTAGGTTATGAACAACATCCAAGAAACCCTGGGCGTCTTTATTCAATCAATTGTCATCTTGTTTTTTGAGCAATACCTTACGAGCCTTTTCATAGCAAAACTGCCATACTTCAGTGACCTAATGAAGACCCAGCTGTATCAACTGGAAGACCATATTGCCACATTCCGACAATCGCATTACTGCACAACTGCTAATAAGCTGATGGTAGATACATTTGATAGTGACTAATATGTTGAGAATTATCCCTATACGATCCATGTCTAATAATCTAAAACACACGCTTCTATTTTCAGCTTGCCATGCATCCAGAAGATATTATTTACCAAATCTATTTTTCCTCTGATAGCATCAAGCTCCTCCCCCTCTGTTGTACCAGCAAGTCTTATCGATTCCCAGGCATGGATTTCAAATTACAGGCAAGCTTCCGACAACTAGTGAAGAGGTTACGAAATTCACATATATTACAATACAGTCATATTTATACTTGACTATCAGTACAATTTCGGAGAGGATGAAATTACTCAACCGGAATACAGATCTGCTTAAAGTAACATTGTCTAAGTTACACACTGCATTAATCAGGAGGTGGAGGGGGTCAGAAACACTCAAGTTCTGGGTCGAGATTACCACCAACAAATTCTTCTTTTTTTCTTTACAACTACACCGCTTCACATAAAATTCTTGAAAGTAATTCAACAGTTCTGGAGTTTTCTTACCACTTTCGTCCCTCAAATAGCGGTAGCTGGGATATGCAGACACTTGAAGTACCTTAAAAACCGTTGAGGTGACGGTTAATGTATCTCGTAGAACACAAATGTCCAGGAGGACAAAACAAAGGAATTTTGGTTCCATCAATAATTTAAAAGCAGTATTTGGTGTTTGTTTGACCTTTGACCGAGCCTAAATAAGAATGCAGCTAATCAAACAAACACACCGAAGGGTGGTGAATGGAGAATTTAAAAATGGATGGGGTGGACCTAGAGTTGTTGAAGTCAACTTTTATGTACAGTAGGCAGTGTCAGGGTCTCCTAACAGCTCCTCCCCCCCCCCCTCTACTAACTGATTATTCAATTTAACTCAGCATCAACAAAAATTCACCTAAAATTTGCAGTCTCTATTTCTCTTTTAAAACAACTTTTTGCTCACTTTTAGCAAAACCGTTCCTTCTTTTATTATTACTTAAATGTTTGAATCTTTACTCCTTTGTTGTCTTCTTTTTCTTGTTTCCCATTTTTTTTTGTTCACCACTCATCTTATTACAACTGTAAATAATACTAATTTGAACAAGTGTATCTGCAAAGAAATATCTTCAAAATCATAAGGAATCACTAATTACAGAAGTAGTTTGTGAAAGTTGACAAAAACGTCTGAGTGAATAGAGTCGGAAAACGTCAGAAAAAGTCGGACGAAATGCCAAAAAAACAGCAACGGGTAATCGACAGACCGTCAAGATAAAATTCCTGGCAGTCTTCGCGAACAAAAGAATGCGGTCTCTGCTGCAGCGAGTTGTGGCTACGCAATAAACTTTACAACGCAATAGATATACAGGAAACTAACTTCAAAAGGGTAGAACCTCGGTAGTAAACAGATGAAGCCTTGGAGAAAGTATGGTCAATAATTTCTGATTATCTTATGAAAACACTAATTACTGATTAACTCATGACAAAAGTTAAATCGTTTTGTACCTATAACCAAAATCGACTGCTATTTAACGATTACTTGACGATGGTAAAATACTTACAAACCCTTCAAAGTAAAATAGTCAAGACATTGAAAATATTTCATTTCATCAACTACTTAATTATTCAAGATCTTACGCAAGGACATCAAATTCATTAATAAATAAGAAACATGGAACATTCATCGCCGCTGTCTTCAAGTCTTTCTATATACTTATACACATAATGACCTCTATTTCCAGAAGACGACAAAGTACAAAACTTAATAGCGATTTACAGAGTGAAAGATGATCATGCAGCCTCTTATTTGCAGAGAGAGAGAGAGAAAGAGCAATGCATGTTTACTTGAACACTCCTCCTCTCTCAGGTTTGAAATGTTCACAGCCATTTGACTTGACATTACTCTGCGAGAGATTCCAGCCTGAAAGTCCGAAACAATTTTCAAATCGATAACCAGAAGCGCCACGAACACTTAAACCTTTGCAAATCCATGGTGAGGATATACAAAGCTCTTATGAGGCCTCGGGGAAATGTGATGCAAAAACATATATCTAGGAGTAACATCTACTGCACAATGTGAGTAGGAAGGAGAGAGTCATGCATAATGTCCATTAGCATCTTTTACTACTAGGGCCAGAGAAGGAAACAAAAACAATATATTGAACGGCTTTTGCCCTTAATATCTGTTAATTTCTATTGATAAAACTAAATATTGACTGTGAATAGAATGAACTGCTGCCCTTCTTTTGTAGGAAAGTAATATGCTTGATTATTTGTGGGTTTTTTGGCGGGGAGGGGAGGGGGTATTGTTTCTTCTTTGATTTGAACTTAGAATTATCATGAACTTTGGGACACAGTCATGCATAGGAAACATCTTTGATGCCCATTTTAGCTAACAAGCTAGTATCACAAACATAAGTTTTGTCCACCTATCCTTCTCCCACTAATGAACCCACTTGTACTTCTGTTCAGCTAGTATGTGGGGTGCATTTCAAACCCTTCCCCTGCACATATGACCGATTACTTACAATATAACCCATCTCTTACTTATATCGGGAGATTTGATAATTATGAGCAGGTCCACTCATATTCTCCCCACCTTCCCCCTCCCTCCAGTGCCCCTCCCTCAAGCTCCCCTCCCTCCCCCTCCCTCCAGTCCCCCTTGCAAAGAAGAGAAAAATAACAAATCCAAGTTCCCTTATCCACAGCTAGAGGATTTGAACAGTTACTTGCAATTGATAGTTATTTTATTTGCATGTGAAAGACCATTTGTATCCCTCCACCTCTCACCTCCCTCCCCTCACCCTTCCCTTCCCCCTTTCTGCCCTCCCTCCAGCTGCCCTGTACATCACTCACCAGGCACATATGGAGGAGTGTAATGACTCTGTAATACAGATTTTAAAACCTACCCATTAATTGCAGCAACTTGTTATCTACACAAGTCCTACAACTGTAGGACCTTTCAATTCCAATATCCTGCACGCCAATACAAGCCACCTCCTATTCCTTTCTTTGGCTTCATAAAATCTATTTATATTTGTATGGGTCAGTCTTGCCGTATTTATTACCTTGCTATTTTTGGATGCCCATTATTCACACAACAGTTTTATACCTCCTCATAACGATAACAGAGACTATTTTAATGCGGCCCATAAGTGCCTAAATGCTCTAATGTATTCGCCCGCAGCAATAACAAAATTTTCACCCGAGCTTCCACCAGAGCTGATAATGCAACGCCAACGAGTTCCAGCGTCCAAATGTTGCCTCAAATATCACTAATGACTGCCGTCATCATACGTCACCGACAAACTGCGTCACGCTCATTTCTCTTTCCTATTTTTTTTCTTCTTTTTTTTTGTGTCAATCGCTTCTATTTGCTGATTGTTCAAGTGACTCTCTCTCTCTCTCTCTCGACAGTGTCTAGTTTAGGAGAATTCATACATTACATTATACACTTGGAACCTCATGTCTGCTTCTGTTTAGAGGGTATTAAACTGTTGAGAAATTAGACACAATTTTCTCCCAGAGAAGAGAAAATATTTGGTCTTCTTCTGACAGTTGAGAGTAACTGTGTGACTTTAATAAAAAAAATATATCAAAAAATGTTTGTTGATTTTGAAAACTGCTGTAAAAGAGTTTCCCCAATATACACAATCATGTAAGAGATTAACAGATCTAGTAAAAGAGGTTCCGTGAGTACAAGAATTTCAAAAGATCGTGGGCATGAGTTTAAAGTGGATCAGTGCACCCAGCACCTTCCTAAAAATGGATATATTCTGAAACAAAATGGCAGGTACTTGTAATGTAATATCACAAATAGGGTTAGCTTAAAGCAATATTGTCATTTTGGATTTCTGCATTCTCCTCCCATTCAGTGGTGTAAAGCCAGGGTGTAGAGACAGGCTTACATATAAAAAAAATTAAAAAACCAGTGCACACGACACATTGCGTTCAATAGTGTCCACAGGTCAATATAATCAAGATGATGTGTAATGCCAATCTCATTTTCCTAGTGTAGTCTTTGCAACTGCTCACTCCCAGGAGCTCCATCTAATCCATGGCCATGTCATCTACTCCCACAATCCCCCCCCCCCCCCCCTCCCTCCAGTTAATCGCTACCCTGCTCCTCCCATCAGACAGTCAATCAGTGTAAATGGACTGATAAAAGAAGTAAAACTTAAATACTAATTGAAAGTATGCATTTACAGTGTTCATTTAATACAAAATTGTAGCAAATTATTGATAACTGCATATGAACCTCTAGTACCACAAAACTCCCTTCACTTCTCCCAACTGCGATCGTCGAACACTAATGATCTGCTAAAGTAAAACTCTTAATAGAGTCAACGTTCTTTAAAAATTCATAACTTGGAAGTTAAAGATTTACCCACAAATATAACAGAAACAAATACATACGACACAGATGTTTCTACGTCTCTCTATGTTTAATTGGCGTAAATCGATATTTTAGAAAAATGCTGGACTTTGCAGCAATTATTTCGAGCAACTCGAGGTAAAAAAGAGCATTATACTATCGTTCATTTTGCAGCTTATACATTGAGTAAATATTTGTTCACTGCAAACTAATCAGTTGATATGGAGCCAGTACACTTATTTGTATCAACACACGACAAATCTCTTCCGTACCGTTTGTGACAACAGGAATTCTTTAGTGATTAAATTCTTGATGGCACATTTGAAATATCGGCATTTAAACAGACATCCAGGCTCCAATCATAGATTCGAACAGTTTGACTTTGAGGAATTGTGAAAATCACCAAAAAAATTGGCAAATTTTCTTCAGCCTGTTTTGACTTCTAGTTTATAGATTTGTATTACAGAAATTTAAAGGAAAGTGTGTTCCGTTAAGTCACGTCCAATTAAAAATCCACACGCTAGTCTGAACGTATCCAATGTACTAAAACTAATTGGTTATTGTTAATGACTAACTTTGATGCTGTTATTTATTCCATGTTCTGAAAATAAAGCAAACAATTCCGTTACGCTGCACAAGATCAGGGCAACTTCCATCTAACGTTAAGTCCCAAGTTTTTTACCCAGTATTGGATAAAGGAAATGAGAGATTTAAGTACAAATTTGTGACTTTAAGAGGCTGTTAAATATCTTGAGAAGAAACAGACTTGGTGGAACCAGGTTGATGGAAGGTTGTCAGTCCCATATTAAAGCCCAAGGAAGCAATCCAAGAAACCCCAGGCCAAGTGTAGAACAACAACATTTCACAGGAATCTTTTACTTTTCTTTCCGTCAAATAATACAAGGGAGAGATTGCTTAAATCTTTGATCCACGATTGGCTGTATTTGTCTTTTGATGAGATACTATTTAGACTCATCCAGTCTTTAAATTTCAACTGGCTGGTCAATTGAATCCATCCTATGCCAGCCTTTCCAGAAGGCCTTCTTTTTTTTTCTC
>KN885173.1:24929-38606 GCA_000934455.1 Apostichopus parvimensis
CCCCATCCCCGCCCCTCCACATACACAAATAGTAATATAGGGATTGTGCTCTCTCTCTTCCCCCTCTCAATAGTTGACATTCAAGAAAATATAGTCTCCTATATTGATGACGTATAGTGGTTTATGGATGACGTCATTAGTAGTTTAAGTGGCTCTTAGTAAGTTTGGATTTGGCTTAAAGTGCAAATGAATTTAGAGTTAGAAAAGAAAGTATATGTGGACAGTAATGTGGGTAAGAAAACGGAAGAAATGACTTGTTGTACACTTTACAATAAAATAATAAGTAGCCTATATGATCATGTAAGGTATCGAATCTTTGATTGGAGTTCTTTGTAGTATTTGGAGTTATCAACAGTTTACAAAGTTAACCTAATATCTTGATAGGATGGAGTAGGAATCCACTATGCACCCGACCCCCTTCTCCGAATATAAAGAAAACCCTATAGCAATAAATTTAAATTATGTACGCTGCCTGTGGTTAACCCCGTCTGAAAGGTGGGTAATATCGTGCACGAGATTCTCATAGTAACTCATTCTTTCTAACATGTACTTCGCTTTTATCTTTTTGTTTTAAATTTCATTGGGCTAAATTCAAAAGACATAAGTAGTCAATTTGTTAATTGTTTCTTCAACTTGATAAACAATGACGTCATCATACTTTTTAAGTAGTTGGCGAAAATGAGGGCGCTGTCTCTCAATATAAGATAGATCGTGATCAGTGAAGCATATACATCATATTCAGAAATGGTCAAAAGATAACATGTATCTCCCCATCACCTACCCCTCTATTCCTCCGAACGACAGCAACGTGACTTCCAAAACATAAAAGGTTACATTTGTACACTTTAGCGCACAAAACTAAGTTGTTGAATATGAAGCATATTAAAGGATGACTTTAAGCACAACATTAATGTTGTTATGTCGTAGACCACTGGCATTCAGTCTAGGTTGCTTTTGCTATAACATTTTGTTTAATTTTGAGACAAGTTACTTTGAACAGCTGAGTTAAAGGTAACTGGTCTATATAATATAATACGGAGACAGTTATGTCAGTTTATCAAATACAACACAAAACACAATGGTATGAGAGACTTTTATGTCCTCAAATAACATGTTAACATTGAAGTACAAACTCTACACCGACAAATGTTGTTGAAATCATCTAACTATGCTTTGGTGTAAGAACGAAATTACAAAACTTGATTTTATTGAGTTATTGAAATGTATAAATCACATAATTGACATGAATATTTAGGCCTGTACTAAGGGGTTGACGTCATCATCAATTTAGCATTAAAGTTTTCCAGACATTTATCTTACCAAACCAGAAAAGTTGAAGAAACATTAATAACACTCCTTTTTTGGACTATAACAATTAAAGACTGAAACTCCGCCTTAAGTTATCCTCTAAAACAAATTTAAATTAAACAGAACTCTTCCCAATTTCACTTCTTTATTTTATATGGAATTATTAGTATTATTGTACAACCTAACCTCTCTACAAGATCCATTCACAATGAATGTCAAAGTTACAGTCTTCATCAAGTCACCATTCCATTGTCTTGAGAATATAGGCATTTGATGACGTCACAATCATACTCAAATCAAATATATAGGAGTTTACCCCTGATCAACCTCGCAAGAGGTCCTACGGGGGATAATATAATATTTTTGTGGAATAGACACTTTTTTTTTTTTTTTTCTAGGGAAAGTTGTCTATTATTTAATCAGGGAGATGCTGAGAAGTGAAGTATTGTTCAATTAACATTGTAAAGAAGCCATAAATAAACAGGAGGTCGGAACTGAATAGCCAATTTGGTAGGGATTACTAAGGGGGGAGGAATTTCAATCATACTGGACTAGTTGCATGTGTATTATACTGGAGCTCTACCTGGCGCTGTTTTTAGTATTTGGGAGATATTAACAGTTTGAACCTAAAATCTTAATTAGATTCTTTCTCACTGAAATTACTGCATCAATTTGAGAATAGAGTGAATGACGTCACAGTCCTGCTGAATGATTGGCAACGCCAGATGAACATGCATCTTGCATTGAGCTGTAATATAAAAATAATATGATATATATTAGGTCATATTGTTATCATAATAAATGGGTCGAACAACATATTTATTAGTAGAATAATGGGGAAGTGATACGTAAGCAACTCCTCCCCCCCCCCCGGAAAAAGCGCCAGCAATACCATGAGCCAACAGGTAATTGATCACACCAGCTAAACAAAACACCGCCACACGGGAAACAAGCTAACGATGTTTCTGTTAATGGAAGTAACTTATCATTCCTGTTCATACATTGAATCATGGATCAGCTTTGTTAATGAAATATATAACAAAACCAATTATAGTTGAAGCAAATGATATTAGTGACCATATAAAATTAGAAAATCACAGATATAGGAATACAAATTCTGGTTATTGATAGAGATTATTTTTAATATATTAAGATTTTACAAATACAAGTAGCAGACAATCACTGTAAACAAATACAAGTTTAAATACCAAGGTAGAGAGTATTCAGCTGTATTGACTTACAGTTACTTGGACATTGCCAGGTTGAAGTACGCCAAGCTCGACTGATAACTCCTCTCATCGAGCCCCTAAGCAAGAGGAAAAATATAAGTAATGAATATGTATGAATAATACAGAAACCAAGACAATGCAGTATAGTTAAATGTTGTAAATATTCATTTTAGGGATTCCTAACGAGTACGTCCTGCAAGCATTTTAGTACTAAACATGATACACACGAAGGCTAAATCGCTTTGATTCTATGCTTGAAAGGATTTGTGAAGATTGGATTCTATAAAAAGTTCTACTGTTTGCTTGAAATATTGTAAGTAAGTTGATAAATAACAACATGAATAGCATATGTCAACACATACTGACTCATAGCACGAGGATATAATCCTTACCCAATCTATAAACAAAGAATTCTGTGTAAAAACAGGATTACTGTACAAGAATCAGTTCACTTATCTCCACAGTCCATCCTCTTCCCTGCCGGTAACCATCAAATGACCTATTCAGGGGAATTCCCCCTGATATCATGATGACTCCATCAATGCAACCCAATGTACTATCACACATTGGTGCGATGGCGTTGCAGGGAAATGTTCCGTCCTGTTTATAAGCTGATCCCGTCAACCTGAGTAGCCATTTCAATTAAATTGCAAAGTTTAACATTATCATCATTATGGAAGTTCGACAATCCCTTTCAAACATTAATTTAATCGTTACAGATCCATATCCAGGTCAATCAGCTCTCGTTATGTGCTTTTCTTAAGAATTCACAAATGTAGGAGCCTAATCAAATTGGACATTGATTCAAGTGATTATTCAAAACAAAGGTGAGAGTTCCAGAGCTGGTGAAGGGTGCATCGTTCTTAGGGTGTTAACATTACCAGTGACTTCATCCTGAAGTTAACTGATGTTGATCCATAAATGTGGTTTATATATTTCCAGCTGGACCCACCCCTCTCCCTTCTTCCTCGAGACCTTTGAAACCAAGCGGATCATTTCGTGTATCAGTTAAGTAAAAGGTTGGGTAGGCCGTGTCACTACTGCTGTACCTTTAATAAGGAAATTCCCTGACTTGACCATAATTGACATGTAACGGGATAGTATTTTAGTTGGTTCACTCGACCATGCTAGACCGGGTTTTGCTTTATGTTTTGATTTGACGAAACTTGTGTTATCATTTGCATATTTGATCTTCAGTGGATCTTAACAGTTTAGGGGTTAATTATAAATGCATATTATATTGCGAAAGACTATTAACAGTTTAAGTGTTAAATGCAAATGGCAGACTCTTTCTTGCTAGCGTTAGCTTATTTTCCAAACTATAATTTAATCATCGATAAATCGTTCATATTTATAAACCAGTCTAAATAACCATCCCAATAACACCAGGTTAGAGATGAACGGTGGAATGGAAGGGGTGAGGGGGAGGGGTGTGCGGACTAAAAACCGATGTTCAGGGGTGCTGAATGCGCTTCCCTGTGAATGTTCCCACGGTCAATAGCCCGCTTAGCGCCCATGGTCCGTGGTCGTGTTGGACCCGGAGACATATTGCTACGAAGCCATAAACACTCCTGAAATTAAATTTTAAAACTACTTGATTCATCCCGGGACCCCAATGCGAAAATAAACACAACTTTTGTGATTGAAAATCACTGTTCCGAAAAATAATTCTCGATTATAATAGACCCCCTGTCCCCTTCCCATAGCATCCGGGCATCTCTGGTTACCATAGTACCATTATCTAGGAACATGTTAGTTTGCTGGTAGTAGGACTATAGTAACAGTTAGACTTGATCTCGTTTTGTATTTTGAGACAGAGATGGGAGAGATGGGAGAGATGAGAGAGATGAGAGAGATGGGAGAGATTGAAGAGATAGTAATAGTGAGTGAAGAAGAGACAACTATTTTTTAGTTTGGACAAAGAGGATAAAAATGAAAACCCTGTCAAAACAAGCAATTGAAAGCCAGATTACTTTCTTACAAGTCCGGAACGATGAACGAGATATCAATATACTTGGAAGTTGTAGCACATCGTAGACAATACGCACTGGAAACACTTTTGGTGTCACGTGATGCAAATGATTTGACAGATATATGTTTTATTTGCTAATTTTTTCCTCTATTGTTTTGACTTTACAATGAACGTGAATCCAGCGTTAACCATATGAGTCGCATAATTAATCAAAATGAACGTCTCGTAAAACACGACTTACCTACTTTTTATTTCTTACTATATTGTTAGTTTCTCTGTACAGTATCAGTAAAGCGTGTCTTAATTCAAAATGAAAGGTAATCCGGACGTTGAAGGGTGAAACTGACCGTTGTTTATAAAAGTATTGTTAACGTCTTGACGGTTTAATGTTCGACATCCAAGGGCAATTTGCTTCCTCTACCCATTAACATGAACATAGCTATAGATCGAGGTAATTAATTAATATTGTTCCTGTATCTCCATGGTTACACCTTACAGTTTTGTCCAATATTTCTACAGACCCCATATATCAAGATGTTATACAACGATTCTACTATGAGTGACTTCTTACACTTCGCCGAAGAAAGTTGGTGGACAAAGGACGTCCATGAAGAGGGATGGGGTGGCGTTAATTTAAATTTTCATCTAACTTTGGGTAACAAACTCTAGTTTTAAACAACTAAGTCGGACGAATCCTTCCTCCCTTCAACCGCCTTGAACAGTGAAACTACTTGCCGCTAGTTTTCTGCCTTTAAGGAGAAATACTTCATCACGTCAACTCATCCGTCTCATGCAAGGTGAGTAAACACACCCAATTTCCCTTAGTAAAATTTCGTATATACAGTGCGATATGTAGCAGTAATACACCTTAGCTGCAAGTGTACGCTGACGTCGTATTTGAAAATAATTTAAATGAGCCCTACGAAGAAAGATAAAACGTGCCTTGAAATCAGCTTTTATGTTCATTCTGAACAAACATTGACATTATACTAAAGCTGGATAAGTCAGACATATAATGTAACAAATTGAATTAAAAAGCAAAATGGAACCTCCATAGTTGGTTTTCTATTTGTCACCTGTTTGTAAATGTGTTTAGGCAACGACATGTTAATGATCAATGTTTTCATTTATTTTCCAAAATAAAATTTCATGTAGAGGAAAAAATATGTATAATTGTAACTCATTGCTAGCTCATTTTGACTAACATTAGAAAGGTTTGGTACAATATTCAGAAATTGGCTTTCATTTTGCAAAAAAAAAACAGACTAAAAACCACCGTAAAAAAATTAACTGTACCAAGGTTGTGCTAATAAATAGTAAAATAATTGAGATATGAACCAGCGTAAACCATCTCGAAATCTTAATTGAGGCTTTGAAATGACACACATTTGGGAAGAATATTGCTCAATAAATGTTTTTTTTTTTAAGTTTATGTGGAAGAGAGTCAACTCTCATACACGCAGCCTTATCTCAAATCACCTTAGTGTCGATAGCTACCTACGCCGTTGCTGACATGTCTTTTATATAAACAGACCTGAACTGGAGCTTACTTCTTGCACCCCTCCTCCATTTAATCCACTCTGTAAGGGACTACGGTATGACGTCATCGATCAGTCACTAACACATCAACCGTTCATTTTTACTAGTTTCCTTATATGTCATGTAACAACAGTTCGCTCCAAGTTAGTGATTTTATGACACAGTGTATGCTCTCTTTTCACAATGATTCATGATGCTATTACCCAAACGGATACCCTCCTAAACCGGCCCAACCCCTCCTCGACCCCAGGGAATGATTCTAATGATTTTATTATATCAAAAAATACCGGAGTAGAGATTTATGGGAGATTTGAATATATACGTCTACAGTCAGCCCTTTGTGCGTTGAGAAAATTGTCTCACTATATGGTAACACTGTTGAATCGTCACCTGACATTTAATGATGTTAATGTATTATTTGTTATATAACATTAAAAGTGACATTTAAAACGTTATTGTTTTTGTCAGTTCCTTTCACAGTCAATAACCTGTGAAAATTTGTTTCGGGAAGAAATTAATGAACAAAGGATTTACTACAAGACATTTTAGAAATTCTTCTTTGATACTTTTTGAACTAGTAACGAATTATGATATGCACATCAACAGAGTGAAATAAAATAATAATTTAGCATCAGCCGGGTGGAAAGGGGGGGGGGGGTTGCATCACACCAAAACACCGGACTAAACCTTGTAGTACTTTAATGTCTATTCGTTTCTTTATTTAGCATTTCTTTGACAGTGTGTGCGAAAGGAAGATTATTCATTTTATCTAAACTTGACATTAAGAACAGTGCTATCACCAGTACGAGATATAAACTTGTAACTGGCATATCTTAATTCCCTGTTGGATACACGCTAATTATTATTCTTTGCTCCCCTGATGAGAAACAAAGTCTAATACTATGTTGTCTTATTTCTTTGTCCCCACATAAATTGACACATCCTTGCCTGTTACTAAATAACTGTTACCAATTAACAGGGACATGAATCTATGTCTCTCTTACCTCTTCTCCTGGTAGATTACCCTTACGGTCACAGGCCTGAAAGGAAGAGAAATATTATATTCATGAGATTTTAAAATTGAATTCCAGGAAAATATATGACGAAGCAAAAAATATATAAGTTAGAATGATATTTCTTCACAAATTTCACAGTAAACGATTCCTGACAGGTAAACGCACATCTGTATTGAACACACTAAAGTCAATATAGGAGACAGACTCGTAAATGTAAGATGCACGGACTAAATAACATGAATATAAACACCAGCTTTATAGGGAAGACATAGTTAGTTTTAAACCCGTCATCAAACACTGAGTGACGTCATCCAACACTGAGTGACGTCATCAAACACTGAGTGACGTCATCAAACACTGAATGACGTCATAACAATGAACTTCTCACTAGAAGGGAAAAGAGGGCAGTATTCAAAGTTAGACCCCAGAACATCGTGGATGTATCGATGTAATTGCAAAAATAAAGCAAAATATTGGTTAGCACACAAAGCATCATATTGGTTACCCCCCCCCCCCCCTCCCCATTCGTCTTAGCTATTCTGTTTCTATCGTATTGTTGATCGTGTAGAAATATCCATGACAGTTTGGGGAATTCAGTTGTATGATGAATACATAAAATAAGAGACACAATGGGAGAATTAAATAGACTATATAGTCTAGATCTGTTAACATTAAAAAATATCATGAAATATAATAACCGCTGCACATTTTTTTCTTTTAAAATATACCCTGTGTGGATGGTGTGTGTTTAATTGGTAGTTTGTACATGCGCACATCATCAGTTTTCTTATATTTGACTCTCTCTGTGTAACGTTAGGCAAGGAACATTTAGACCAGGAAGCGACGGTCTGTAAATTAATGAATATTTAGAGTGGGTTTATGTAACCGATACGCACTGTGTGTATATTAGACTAGTATAGGCATAAACCGCGTGAGCTCGTCATTGCTGTGTCGCTATGTATTAGCTGGACTCGGACTTGGTTTGGGTTGCTCATATACTATATAGAACGCTGTTCGGACTTTCTTAATAATCTTCAAAGAATTGTTTACTCTTTGCATTGCCATATTCAACTGATTGTTGCAAATAAGGTCTGCATGAACAAATCTTGTGAGGAGTCTTTCAACTACAATAATTAAATTTTACTGAGGATATCATCCATCACTGTCCAATATATTGCATTCGCCGACATATATTGGGCAATGAAGGCTCATTTGACTCCCCAACCCTTTTGTAATGGAAAATGCCAATGCCCAATTTAAATGTAGTAATTGCCCAATACAATAAATTTTAATTCCCCAATTTAATGATCCCTACATTTGTAAAATTCACCAATGATGGGCAAAATTTACACAATTAATTTAACCAACAACTGTTGGGTACAAACTTATAGTTATTTTATTGGTTAAAAATGTTACACAACAACTGGATAAAGCGGTTAACCAACAGGTGTTGGTTAAAATATCACCAATAAGTCGAATTTGACATACGTGCCCAGTGTTGGTTAAGGTATTGGTTAATTTTTTAACCAACTGTCTTTAGAGTGTACATATTAGCTGGACTCGGACTTGGTTTGGGTTGCTCATATACTCTGCACTAGGCTCGGAATCAGGACGTAAATGGACTCAACTACATCAGAGTGTTTCTTATACTATAACATACAGACATATTGAATGATTCTGATGGAAATAGTACTAAAAACAATAGGAACCTGCATGTGAGGATATAAGGCCCGGATGTTGCATAATAGTATCGTCAGCACTTGAATATAATTATGAAGCACGATAGATTCATTTTGCTTGATATGTTTTTATCTTTCTGAATATTCTCTATTTTAAAATTGATAATATTCATTGATTCACAAGACAATTAGTTCTATAAGGAGAGCATATATGAGTCTACATGCTGAGAAAGAAGGACAATAATAATTAGGAAATATGACGAGAGTGCTGGAGTACGAGCGTGGAAGGGAGACTTCATTTATTTTCATTTATTTGTACTAACCTCGTGACAAGGTTTATAACGTACATTGTGTATTGTACGATATATATACATCCTGGAGAAATAACTCCTTGTCGTTAGACATTTGCAAATATATCTTTAAATGTTGTCGTTACTTCAGTATGGGGATCTAGGAATAATTGGACTCAGAGTGTTTCTCATACTATAATATACAGACATATTGAATGGTTCTGATGGAAATAGTACTAATAACAATAGGAACCATGTGAGAATACAAGGCCCGGATGTTGCATTATATTATCTTCAGCACTTGAATATAATCATGAAGATACAACATTAGTCAATTTGCCGGGTGGTAAATTTTACAAAATCAACCACATTACTAGGTACTTTGAACACCCCCACCCCTCATCCCGTTCCGACTGAGGCTCATTCGAGATACTATTTTTTAAATTTTATTTAACCGTTATTCTAAAAACGAAAGAAATACTAAAAATATTTTTAAAACCACTATTAGTTCAGATTCACCGTTGACTTTTTCGTATCATAATGCGGCTGCATATTCCTAATATTGTACATACAGAGGATGGTAAAAAGGACGTTTCTTGAAAATGAAATAAAAACCTTAAATTGAATATTTTAGTTAAACTTTTAAGTAGTCACCTCTGATTTAATTTTCCTAGTATGTTAAAGTACATGAAGTTTAAGAAACCTACCTAACAATACATTTGTTTCTTATTATCTACACACTGGCGGATTCAAGGGGGGTCCAAGGGGGGCCATGCCCCCCCCAAAGGTGAGCCAAAAAGTGTTTCCGAACATCCGCTAAATCATATATTGGAAATTAAAAACATCGAGAGGAATAGCAGTGGTAGACTAGTCTAAACCTTTTCGTTTTCTGGTTTAAAATTAAATGCAGAGCTCCCAACTGACCCGCAATTCGCGGGAATTAGACCCGCATTCTAACACCCAAACCCGCTGACCCGCACAAGCGTCCGAAAAAACCGCATCGTAATTGTCAAGTATACATAAAAAATTTGCATCAAATTTTGACTTAGCAACCATCATTTCTTTAGCATTTAGCATAATAGAGTATAAACCCTCCTTTACAGCATCATTTGAACCTCAAATTAGCCTATATTTCTTTTCATTGGGGCGAGCAGCGAACATTTTCATGCCACGGGAAAGAATGAATTATCACCTACTATTCAATTTATTGATGTTACACACAAAAAAATGCATATTTCTCAGAAAATTTTGGGTGACAAAAGCCTTTTTAAGTGCCACCATTTACATGTAGGCATCACCAGGATTCCAAAAAAAATCAAAAGGGGGAGGGGGACACCTTATACCCCTCCCCCAGGACGGCGATTCGTGGCATGGACCAGCATTTGCCTTCTCAAGAGTTGGGAGCTATGTAAATGTATGAGCATGAGGATTTACAGTTTAACACCATTTTGCAGTTACAGGCTGGTTGTAAGAAATTTATAACCTATGAGAAATAAAATTTCTTGAGGAAGATGATCCCAACTTTGTTTTATAAATATTTTAGAAAATTACACCTGGGAAACATTTTTTTTAGAAGTAAATTAACATCACCATTTTACACTTTTGTCGCACCAAATTGCATCTGAGGGCATTCAGCAATAGAAAATTTTCCAAAGGGGAGGGGGGCACCCCCTCCTCTTAGACCCCTCCCCATATCACTCTAATGCCACTTTGGCCCCTCCCAAACAAAGGCCTTGGATCCGCCAACGAGCATGCGATGAGAATAGAAACAACTTCAGCCCCAATTCTTAACATGTATAAGAAGGTGAAGCTAGTATAATGTTATGACATATGTAATAGTTCTGATTTAAGTTCCGATGTTGGTTAAAAAGCAGCCAGGTTTCACATGAGTTCAAGCATCTATCAAAGCTATAATAATTCATCAAACTGATGAAAGCTTTTCAATGCTATTTGATGGTGATTAAGTCGATACTGTTAACAAAACAGCTATGTAAATGTTACATTCGTTAAGTTAGTCTTGTCATCCAACCATTGCTGTAAACGCCGGGATCATCCAGTTTCTCCAAAGGAGAGTCTACTGTACATTTAAGATGCTTTTAAACAAAATGCAGAAAGCAATATATGGCACGGGCTTAGCATATATCCGTGACGCAGTATCTTGAAAAAAAAAACTACTTCATGTGGGTGATATTTTTCAACAATTTACGTGTCTAGTTCTTTGGTTACCATGGTATCTAGACAACAGAACAAAACAGTAGTATAATTGCCCCACACATTAACTGGTATTATGGTCTTGTTGTGTAAATGTGCGTGGGAAGTGATTTAATCACAGCTCCACCGAATCATCGATAAAGATTTACTCCACAGAGCGAATCTGGTTCCACTAAAACAATATATTTACAAGATCTTCTCCTACAGCTTATTCCAATATAATATGTTCACAAATTACAAAATAGTCTTCAATCTTCTTTCATTTTATCAACAAACGTATCACCTCTTCCTTCATTTATATCAATCGCCGAAATGTCCAGCATTTGCACTCTGGAAAACGGTGAGTCGGATGTTCACAAGCAATTTCGTTTATCTAAGTATGCACCCCACACACAAATAATAGGCAATAAAAAACAGTTTCTGGTATGATTTTAAAACCATACTAAGAACAACAATATTGAATCGCGCTGCTTCGCATCGGTCACCATACGTTACACTACCAGTTCATCCTCATTTCTGACCATAAACTACAGGTATTTAATGTCCTATACACGTTAGTGTACGTGGAACCGTCGCAGAAACATTTACCTGATAAATTTGAGGTAATAATTGAGTAAGATTGAACTAGTCTTAGAAGAAAGAGTAGCAAAAGTGTACTTCTTTGCTTTGTGTTGTTTTAGCTATAATTTGCTGGAAGCAAACGTGACCGTTAAAGGAATAAGTAGGACTTGAACACATAGTGTTACTTCAGTCCACCAGGGAAGATTAAAGTAAGTTTTTTAACAAACAAATATCTATGACACTAACTTTGTGGGACACAAATTGTCTAAATCTGGTTAAACGACAAATAATTCACTAATCATGAACAGTCACGTAATTGTGACAACATATCCAGATATCGTAGTTAGTTGCAGGGTATCCAATAATTTTTGCTCAATTTACAACTTATGACGTAATAGGCAGCTTTATTTAATGGAAGACCAACTTCTCCTAACACCGGAGAAAACGAAGGAAATGAGCGTAACCAGTGAATACCAGGGAGCCCGATACAAAGACAAATATGCAAGGGCAGCCACAGTAAGTTACAGGGTCGGCTAAACGGACTGTTGTTACGACTGTTGTATGTGCCTTGATGAACATTTGCTCCGAAATTAAATGAACATAAACAAGAACGGTGCAACATGATTGACAACATTCTAGAGTTTCATATTTAAATGGTGACATAAAATCGGGATATGTTCAGTACATTCATTTAGGTGAAGATATTATTTGATTAAAATATTTGTTAATGTCATTGATTTCTACTACAGCTAAGTTTTGGTTCAGAAGAATAATACCAATGTTTCGCGAGGATTTATAGTAGTATGTTGGAAACCTTAAGCAGCGTCGGTTATGTCAATTATGTTGTTTCAAAGTCATACACGCTATTAGTGTTCTACTAAATGTTGAAATGATATGCTTAGTTATTAATTATCATACACATGCTCGTGATTTACTTACAGACTCTTATCTCAAAAATATATGTTAAAGTTATGTATTTCTGTTCACTTCCAGATGTTTATAAGGTTGTTTCTACGTTTGGAATAAACGTGATACAAACGTTTACGTGAGTTGTTCCTGTAATATTTGGCGCCCTCACTATCCACCCAATCCTGATGATGAGATCAGAGTAGGCAGAGATATTAAAGGTTTGGAACATACAAGTAAAACATGACAAATAATTTGTGGGACACAGTATTGTCTGAATCTGATGAAACGATAAACACCTCACTAGTATAAGTAGCAGTCATGTGGTTTTAACAACATACCTAGATCTTTTAATTAGTTGCAGTGGTATCCAGTTATGTGTTAATATATATGGATTGGTCAACGTTATAACCTATAACGTAGCATGCAGCTTTATTTAATTTTATTAAACGCTTACGCATTGACTTAATTCTCAACATTATTTGAGTTAAACACTATATTATAGAAATCAACTTAAAATAAGTTTTTAGAGTCAAAATCCACATACATCTGTTTCTATTACTAACTTCCAATTTTTTCCCGTCACCATCCTGTGCATTTGACCAATTCGCAAGTACCATAGAAATGGTTAAACTTAACTTAATTAGTAATTACTTGAATCAAGACCAACAGTTTAAAGTAACGTATCTGTTAGTGTTATTATGATGCATGGAAGACCCACGTCTCACACCATCAGAAAAAAACTAAAAACCTAAACATGTCCAGTTAAAACCAGGGAGCTGGTACGGTAAGATACAGGTTCAGTTAAACGGACTGTTACGACTGCTGTTATGTGTTATGATGGATAATTATACATAAATTACAAGAACAGACCTGTTCAATATGATTTATAACATTCTACGATTTCATCTCAGAATAAACGTGAAGTTTATTGGATACAAATTCACAATCTCGAATATTAATAAA
>KN885173.1:46580-64985 GCA_000934455.1 Apostichopus parvimensis
CATCATTAATGGAACAGAATTGGAACATGTATCTGAATACATTTACCTGGGACAAAGGTTCACTCTCACCGAAAGGAATCAAGATAATGAAATGAGGAGGATCAAAGCAGGGTGGCAAGCATTTGGCAGATACAGCCACATCATGAAGGGCAATCTACCGTTATGCTTAAAAAGGAAAGTGTATGACCAATGCATTCTCCCATGAATGACATATGCATCAGAAACATGGACACTAACAATTAAAATGGAAAGAAAGTTAGCAGCCGCACAACATAACATGGAGAGGAGTATGCTTAACATAACATACAAAGATCACAAAACCAATAAAGGGATAAAGTGGATAAAGGGAACAGACAAAGGTACATGATATAATGGAAGTAATCAAACATCTTAAATGGACATGGGCCGGCCATGTCACTAGAAGGGGAGATGGAAGATGGAGCACGCTAACCACTGTATGGACACCGCTTGACGGGAAAAGGAACAGAGGCAGGCAAAGAAAGAGATGGAATACAGAAATTCTGGAATGAAACCAATTGGTACACACATGCAAGGGAGAGAGAGAGTTGGAGATATCATGCTGAGGGCCTTCATCCAGCAGTGGATCGACAACGGCTGGAGAAGGAGGAGGGAAGGAGGTTTGCTCTCTTCAATCAAAACAAAAAGTTGTCACTAAAATCATTTGCAAACCTGCACGATATACTTTGAGAAAGATAAAAAAAAATTGTCTCTATTAAAAACAAAATTTATTATAAAGGCAAGAAAACACCAATAGCACAGAAAGTTACAAAAAAAGGATATTACATCACTGTTGATACTTTCCATAATATGTGAAATTCATATCTTAGAAAGGCAAAGCTAAAAATCATGAGTAAGGCAGAATACATTTGCTGAAATTATGTGCGTAGTTTTGCTTGTTCTTATTTTTTATGGATTAAGGTACTTAATACTGTAGTGGCTTTGATAAGGCTAATGTTAGCCTGAAATGCAGCAATCATACTTGAATATTTTGGCAAGTTGGAATATAACTTTGTGGTAAGGGCCTGAAAACAAGAAGTATGTCTTTTCATGCAACTGATTGTAAAAAGCAGCTGGAGACACCTCCAAAAGAGATTAAGAGGTACAGGCAACGTACATAGTTAATCAGTATGCAATGGTACTTAAAGGTATGTGGACTATTCAAAAGTATAACCACAACCCACACATTTTGTAAAATATTAAAGGATCATTTATGTCAGTTAGAGGTATTTCATTGGTAATATCCATTTGGGTCAGCCAATGTAACTTTGATAGAAAATGTCAAGTATCATATTTAAAGTGTAAGTCTAAGTACAAAAAAGTTAAAAACTAATACAGATCAATTCACCTTGAATGAAATGAGAGTCTGCGGTATGAACAAAACAAAACAAAACAACACTATCACTGTGTTGGTAGAATATATTGTTGTGTCATAACAGCTGTCTGTGTCCCTCTCGTCTTTATGAAAAAACAATTTTCTTACTGAAATATAATTAATTCTTATACAAGAATATTTGTTATAGAGATTACCTTGACTATGATAGTGATCCTTGCAGTTAAATGGAACACCACTAAAAAATTCAAGAAGATGTATAACATTTCTCATAACATACAAGCTAATACCTAAAGTGACATTACAAACATATACTGTAGCTGAAAAAGGAGAGGCTTTACTACCAGGTAGATGTTAATGACTTCTTGGTCATTACATAGCTCATCTACATCAGGTCACCAAGTTTGCAACTTGTCTTTTGTTGAGACTTTTTTTTTTTTAATTCAGCACATTTGTGAGTTGCTCCTGTCTATTTGAGTTGTTAGCACATTATTCTTAAACGGAAGCTATGTTAAATTGTCCTTAATTCTAAACAGAAAAACTATAAGGAAAGACCCAGATACTGATCAATAATTGGAAAGAATAAAACACTGATATTTTAGAATAAAGTGAAATTGATTTTAGTAAATGTAATCTTCAAATGTCACTTGGAACCCCTCTGCATCTTTGTGGAAAAAAAGGCATTTAGACTTATTGGACACCCTTTAAGCATTTACTTTATGATAGAAATGTATCAATAAACAACAGGGCAAGAATTGACGTCTAAAAGTGAATCTCAAATTTAAACAAATGGCTACTACAAAATTTCAAAGAATAAAAATCGTGTATGCAAAAATAGTTGCCAGAAATGGATGGAATGGTAGGAATACTTATTATCTCAAATACAAATTCATTTCCCGTTGAAATTTTTGACTGTTGTTGTATGCTGTGCTGATTTCCAGTGTGTTGGAGCAAGTATGTGCCACTGGCCTGCGCAGCAGTCCTGAGGTGGCAACAAAAGACACTGTTATTCCTCCTTCTGGCAGGTGAATTGATGCAGTTGCAAACAGTAAAAAGTTAAGAAGATCATCAGTGTCTAGTGATCGTACATACTCTGTGCTTTTTACGTGACCCGCCATGCGGGATACAAAACGTCACGGCCAAACGGCACTACCGAACCATCCCATACTGACAAACGAAACTCAGGTCAAGCGAGCCCCAAAAAAAACATACGCCCGCCGACCTGCAGAGACAAAACGCCCAACCCCCCACTCAAACATTCCAAAAACTACAAAAGGACGACCCGCACGCAGCGAAACGAAAAACCCCTCCCCAGCATACATACTCTGTTGAGAAATAGAATACACACTCTTCTTGCGGTCTGAAGTCATCTGCGGTACGAAGAGCTTCTACAACTCTTGATGGAGTAGGTCTCTGTGAGTCCATTATGTAAGACACGTGTTCCAGAGAAAGATGACGCCAAAACAGACCGAGGTGTGCTTCTGGAATGCCTTCCCTCATCAGAGCGTAGAAACGGCTTGGAGACTTCACCAGCTTCTCTGTTGCAATTGCCAAAAGTTGGTCTTTTATTTCATCTCTTTTTGGCACTTCAAGTAAGCCATTAATACTGAAAAATGTAGTAAGGCGATCCAACAAGGTAGGTGTCAGTGAGGCAAAGTCATTTAAAGCCCTGTAAATTAAAACATTTTCCGCAGGTGAAACATACATGAGGAAGTCCTTCCAGAGATACTCTGGATTTACACCACTGTCAAACACCATAGCAATAATTCCTGACCGGGAAAGTCGACAGGGTATTGCACCTGTTAATGCAACAGTATGAGACAAAATCCTGCCAAGCGATCGGAACTTCCACTCCTCTTTGCGAAGGCGGTGAAGTGGCAGGCCAGGTACAGTGATATGTTCACCAGTGAAGTATTCCTTTGTTACATTGTTCCAGAAAAGGGTGAGAGTCTCCTTTGTAAGGCCACCAAATCATCTCCAGACTCCCCTTCGAAGCAAACTTTTATCTTTTGCTTACAAAAATTAGGATCAGTGTGAATGTTAAAGAGACAGTCAACCACCTCTTCACGCTTAATTGTGACATCCACTTCTCCAGACAGACTCATGTTCAACTAAGAAAGCTGCAAAGATTACAAAAAACCATAGATAAATTACAATGCAAATCAGTCAATGTAACTCACTGACAAATGAGCCAGCCCAACATTCAACAAGATGTAACTCAATATAACCATCAGCTCCATGATATATCCATCCTGACCTAGTTTTCTGTCAAATCCAATGATCATACGAATGTGAATGGCTGCTGCCCAACCTGTACCTGACTTCTATGCATGTAGTTGAGCTACTTACATGCTTTTCTTTCATAGTTTTTCCTCATTTGAAAAGTAACATGCATACAGTGCATTCAAGTATCCTGACTGGATAATATACAAAACACTGCTCATTGCTAAAACTACAGTAAAATGGCAATCTGTAAGACGAGCAGAATCAACATATTTTATGGCATTAATAATGTCACTTAATACTGGCTTCACTGAGCTGGTCTCCATAGTGAAGACATGCACACTGCTATCATTCATGCGACTGTTGAATTGAGATGTGTTACTTTAAGTTTGGCAGTGTGTAACAGACTTTAGGAGTTACACTGCTACACTGTGATTACTGTTAGGTATATGGAAGTGGTGAAAGTAAAATCACTCTAATATATTTAAAACTCAGGACCTCCCACTTTCTATGCTTGCTTTGCCAACGAAGCTATGAAATCAGATGTTAAATCCTCATTTCATGTTATTTTTAGGCCATCCACAGTTCATCACTTGGTACTGCATCTATTTTGTGAACAGCAGTAGTTCTCCGTTTCATACAGTTCATATGCAAGGTCAATATACTGGGGTGCATCGAAGATTCTAGTAGCAGCTGGCCTCAGCAGATCCATCAGAAAAATATCTTTGGAATTGCATAATTTAATTAATCTTGTTGTAAAAGTAGATATATGATACACCCAGATCAAATGGCTGAAGTATGTTTATAAAATACATACTTGACTATAGCTTCTATTTCAAAAGACCGAGACATTTTATGGTGAATTGCATTCTAACCTGCCTTGACCTATCATGACCTTTGACACAAGAACAGCAGTCTATTTGTATTCCATATGAGCAGCCTACACAACACATGGAAAAACCTGTCCATAATCTTCTCATATACCTACATACTTTGGTCTGTACTCAGATACAGATTGTCATGATACCAAATCTTGCCACTGTAATCAAAGCCAAACTCAGTGAAAAACTTGAACTCTGTCTTTACCTTGCTTTACGTCTTGTTCCATCTCATTTGTTCCACTTTTAGGAGGAGGATCTGTATCAAGTGGATGTTAAAAAAAAATGCTCATTATGTATGGAAAAATCCTACCAGTAAAGTTCTTTACAGGGATCCCACACTTTCGAGATACTGAAATTCAAGACTTTATCAAGACGAAGATGGCCATTTTTAAGACTGAAGAAGAAAGAATTATGTTGTGAAGAAATACAACTGCAAACTTGATTTTATGCATTTACACACTGTGTACACTGAACACACATACCAACATGAACTTAAGTACCGTAAGTGTAAGTTTTTAATTTTCCAGACCATATGGCAATTTTTGCAGACCTATAATACCCACATTCATGGACTTTCAAGACTGTACAAAAATTCAAGACTTATTCCAGACTTTTCCAATTTTCCCTACTGTGTGGGAACACTGTCAGTGCAATGCCTTTTGCTCCCAGCTTACTTTGGTGGATATTCATATTATAAAATTTGTTGTACCTCAGCTATATCCCCAAAAAGAATCACACAAAATAGGGGCACCAGAAAATTAATGAAGCTTTTTGGTGTGATTACTGTATGTAGGGTCTGGAAAAATCCAGAACAATACTTGGTTCCAAAGCAAAACGTCAAATTTCATGGTGAAAAGATGTAAAAATCTTCAAAATTACATAATTGAGTCTTTTCAACAACAGCAATAAATTACTTTGCTTGAGTGAGGGTATATTTTAATGGAAACATGTTCTGAATTGTTGTTTCCAGTGACACCAATGTGGCTGTTCATTCGTTCAAATGATTAATCGACAACAACATTTTAATACTTTTCTGCGTGTGATAACTAGGGAAAGACTAACTTTAAAATTGCCTTCACTGTTCGTTCTGGTAATTTTAGATGTGAATAATTTTGTAACTTGTCTAAATTTTAAGAAACCACAATCAACTTACATTAAAAGTGAAATGAACACCTAACCTACCATACCTTGGACAATCTCTTATTATGTAATACACATTAAAAAAAAAATTGGGAAAGATGTTACATGTATTTATGAAACAACAGTACCACCATCTTCTAAGAATTAATTTTGCCCAGAATCTGAGAAAGATTCAATCGTATTTCATGAAAGTCTTAGCCGGATCCAGACATGGATATTGTTTACTATCTGGTCACATAGTCCAGCCGGACCAGTGAATCCCTACCTCCATGAAAAACATCATGAGTCATCTACTCACCTAGTAAGGGCAATATAAATACTAATTTTAAAGTTCTTCTTCTTTGAGGAACAACCACAATGCAAGAAAGGCATTGGGTTTATAAGGATTTGGATTGTGTAAGGTAATTGTCGGGCAAAAGATTTTTGAGCAGATTTTTTTAAGTCTGACCTCTGATGACCTCAGATGACCTTTGGCCTTCACAAAGATATGATGGGGTTCTCCTACTTAATGCAACACATCCACATGCTACATATGAAAAGTATCCATGCTTCTTATCTTGAGATAACATGTTGACAAGGTTTTGAAAGTTTGACCACTGTTGACCTTAGATGACCTTAAACTGCCATCAAAGTCGAGAGTTTTTCTTATGAAAATGGGGCATCTACATACCAAGTATGAGAACTGTAATAGTATCCTTCTCAATATATTTGTGCACACACATCTGCTCTTTGTTACCATTTTATATGTGTACAAATAATGAGGTAGAAGTTGATTATGTCATAATGATGCAGATTTTGAAAATGAGGGATGAATATATTTACCATACATGACATTAAACTGCAGGTCAAAATCTGGTAACTCATCGTCAGCAGCGGCATCTAAGAAATAAGTAGAGACAATTTGATGAAGTGGGAACTATTTCTATATCATGGATTCACCAAGCAGTATGTTACTAAGAAGTGAAGTGATTTACGAAAGTTGGATTACTAAGTCCAGTATTGATTGAGTCTGCATGTACCGCAAATTTGTCTGTTACATAATTTTTCAAGAGAAAAAAGGCATACTTAAATCAAGAACTCAAACAAACAACACGGTGCTAGACCACATACTTTGTCCAACACTGTTCAAATGTATACTGTACAGACTTTACATACATTAATATAGGGTCAACCGACACAAAAAAGTCATTAGAAGGTATTTTTATAACCAGCTTAAACTGCCAATATTTTTTATAGATTATACCAACTTAGTTAATGCAGTAGGTCTTTGCTCAATTAGCACTTCAATTCTTTGTCAAATACAGAAAATGACTAACAGTATCCGAAACAACAGATGATTCCTATTGTTTATAGAGACAGTTCTCAATGACACCTGCTGTATTTATAGTATGCAGTTATTTCAATTTTGGGGTTACCCGCAATTCACTGCGCATCGTGTCGAACCAATATATCTGTCATTTAGTTTTAAAATAACTGGGACATTCCACATCCTTAATTTACTTGAACGCTTACTTCCAATGACTTTGTAGTGAAGGTGACTAAAATCAGATGTTGTTGCAGAGTAACAGACATCAAATAATAACTAATTCTGCCCTATCCACTTATCATATCCAGTTTATCCACAAAATCAAAAGGATTCTGCTAATTGCACCAGACATCCACACACCAAACTAACTTTCATCAGGATTGTTAAACTTACTTCTTTACCAAATAATAGTAACTGATGTGGCTCTCCCCTCATGGCATACTGACGGTTACATTACAATATATAATCAAACACTATCAGTGGGTATATGTCAACCAGCCAAATTTGCAGTTGTGAAAATATTCAGACTTGATGCTGGCTGATGCCCACAATCCCACATACGTACAGTATATTGACAGTCACGGTACAGATAAAAGTTGTAGATGGCAATTTTTGGTTTTCTCCAATGGGTAAAGGGTCCAATGCATCTACAAGAATTATCCTTGTGTCTTTGCACATGGTTAAACCATGTGTGGGCCCTTTTTTTTTTGGGGGGGGTTGTTGTCTGGGCCATGGTAGAGGATAAATTTGCAGTCATAGGTTTTTTTGGTATACCCGATAACCATAGGGTCCAGCACCAATCCTGCTCTTTTCACATGATTAAAAATCATGTGTGGGCCACAGACCCTTTCTGGCTGCTGTCTGCATGGGTCCTGTTACATCATAAAGTTGCTGTAACTAAAAGAATCATCCTGCTCATTTTCACATATATAAATGAATTATGTGTGGGCCAAAGGGCCTTTCTTTGATTGCTGCCTACACAGGCCCGGTACAACATAAAGTTGCTGCAATTAGTATTTTGGGATACCAAATGTCTAACAGGTGTACCGCAAAAAGAATTATCCTTGTCTCTTTTCTCATGATTGATACCATTTGGTTGGCCCTCCTTCAGGGCCCGGTACAGTGTACAGTAACTATCATTGCTACGGTTTCTAAAAGTACCCTACTTTTAATTTTATTCAGCTCTTTTTTCCTTGCCTCTTTTCACATGATGAAATCAACATTTGTGCCCCGTATTTTCATTGCAGGCACATTTAGACTACATACACGCACATGGTGTGTCACGGCAGCAACACATAACCTTGAACCCTGGTCATAAACGGACATAAGCTGCCCTTCAAACCCTCTGTCTCTTTTCAAGTCTTCTGGGTTCCCGGTCCAGTTGAGTATCGCATCGATGCAGACTGTTGAAAGTAAACGTTGGCCAAGTGCAGTGCAATACAATAAACTAGTGACGTGACAGGTCCATTAAGATCACATGATCACCATACCGCTTTTTGGAAAATGCTCATTTTTTTAACAAGAAAATTACAAGTTTAGGCCGTATTTTACAACACTTCCCGACGTCAGATTGACTCCATTCTTTCGGATGTGTAAACCGAAAATCATTAAGAGCATTTACAAAGAAAATCTTATGTTTTCTTGAATGTGGATATGTCACTATCGTTTATCTTTAAGGTAAACCAAGGTATTTATCCTGCATGAATTTAGCGATCCAGTAAGAAAAATATTGTCACATGATAGAAAAGAAACATAGCGTACATATATTAAGTTACCCGGATATACCTAGGCAAATTGTGGTGACTGCATCTACAGAACCCTTTAACGTCATATCCAGAGTCCAATATTCTTGTCTCCTCATGATGCCCTTCCTTATTGTAATATCCCTGATCCTTAAAAGACCAGGAACAATATTGTGCATCATGTTGCAAAGGCAGAGAATCAATTTAGATCTATGGTTGGATCTAATGTGACTCTTTAAAGCAGACCATGACAATTGACTCTTAGGCCATGGTTAGGTTAGTGAACTACGGGGATAGAAGTGTTACATGACTTCTATTGGCGACAGTATTGCTAGTCTAGCATCAGGTCAATTGCAATGGATAGGTGAATCATATAGTTGCAACCAACAAAGATATCACTTGCTTACCTGATGATCTGCTTTGTCTTTCCTGTGTTGTAAAGGTGACAGTTGGTGTTCCAGATTCTTCCAGTCTATTGCTGCTTTCAATCTGTAAGAAACAATGTAATAGGTACTGTACAACATTTATAAAAATTAGTAAAAAATAATTATGAACAAATATCAGGTACTGTAAGCACAAAGGCTTATGGTGAACGAATTGCAACATTTTAACACAAAAAGGAAAAAAGCTAAATTTGGAACTTGTGATTGCAATGAATGAGTTTTTAAATTAATCATTGAGTAATTTTAACAGTGATTTGTATCCATCATTCCTAGAATGTGGTGGATAATTCCCGGATGTACAATTAAAACTTACAGTACAGTATGATAAAACAGTCTTAGAAGAGTGCACTTACGGTAGCATACTGTCATTGTATTATTTTATTGTATTGTTTACCTAGAACTCAAAGATTTTTCTACAAACTCATGTATACCTTAAATTAAGTTATGATATCATCAACTGAAGTATTACCAATTGAAACTTCTGCACTTGCTGGACGCAATCGAATAAAGGCCCTTTAAGTCTATTGACATATATAACCAGTTAATTATGGACATACTAGGAATTTAAGGAAAGATTAAGCTAACAGGAAAACACAGAACAACTGATCACACTGAAACGTGCACATGTATATGTTCATTCAATACCCAAATACGTCTTACACTTACCGAAGTAAGTCCAATGTCATTCTTAGGAATTACTAGAAGTTTCCCTCTCCCCACTGCCTTCTCGAGTTCCCTTACATTTGCAGGCTCAACTACATGAATTTTCTTCCCTTTGTCACACCTGCCAAATTTGAAGCCGATAACCCCAAGAGACTTCTCGGGGTATAATTCTGAAATTTTTGTCTTGAGCATCTCGATACTTAAGTGGTTCAAATGGAGTATCTGGGGTGCCTAGAGTAAAAGACACAACGCACATACAGTAAATGTATCAGTCAATCGTGTTTGCTATTATACTTCTCATATACAGCTGCGGGAAAGGGATACTGCGTCATAAAACTGCAAATTTTGGTGAGATAATTATTTCCCATTTTGCCGGCTAAGTGTTTGATACGAGCTAGTGTCTCAAACGCACGCACTCATGCTATCATGACTGCTCGTGGTCCCTACAGTATCTGGTTAAATCTGTATCGTGCAGGACTACCACAGGATGGTGGTTATATTAAAGGGATACTGAAGATTTAAACAGTGTAACTGAGAATGCACTAGCCTGCTACGTACATTGGGTAATTAAAAGAAGTGCAGATTATATAGTAATGCTAAGTGAGGCTAATTTGAGCCATGTGCCATGAATAAATAATCGACATGCTTCCGAACTTGCATTTTGACTAGTTCTTTAGTAATACACAGATAAAGTACATCACACCATCATACATTTTTAACAGTATAAATCACTGTGTATGATAGTACTTCAACACGATAAGGACTGGCAAAAGATGGATCGATGTACTGTAAGATGTTTATTCGGTCTGCACATTAGTAATTCAGTGCCAGACATCGATTCCAATACTCAATTCACTCAGTAGCTATGTCCATCTTTTGATTCTAACTTAATAAAAGTCAAAAGCCTGGTTCGTATAAGAAAATAAGATCTTCTCACCAAAGTGTTGCTCTTTCAAAAATGTACATTCCGCAGGTGTTGGAAAGTAATTTGGATTGGATTTGATTGGACCTTCTCAAAAGAAAAGGAGTCCCCTTCCATTCCACTGGAAATTTTCGTCCCCTCTTTGCAGACCCTCAATTATAAAGAGAAAGAAAAAAATCTTTCTGTTTTTGTTTTACTAAAAACTGCCCTATGAATTGATTCGATGATAGGACAAAGTTTGTCAGCTTCGACAGTGTCTAGGATATGACTTTCAAACAAATATCAGCACCAACACCCATCCTTAATGGGTGCAGATTTATGTGGGGGTTCAAGCAGCTACAGCCTCTGTATTTTCCACAAACTTGAAGGCATGTTCTGAAGTAATTATTTTTGGCAATTATTGCTGCCATTTTCTGATAAATTGTATTGATTATGATTCTAAGGCCGTCAAAACCTGAGAAATTGCAAATAAAACCTGCTTATATTCTGCCCCCAGTCCCCCTGTCATAGGCACACCTTTCGTGCTCCCATGTGAGGGATTTGCCTTCATGCCGGTGCCCCTTTCTCCAAACCCTGGATCCGCTACTTTTTATGTTTATGGTTGGCAGAAGATGCAGTACAGTAAACACAGGGTGTGACACTCATTTTAATTTAACAAGGGGGGGGGGGTGGTGAAACATTTATAATAAGAAGAAATATTGTTGACATTTGCTTTATTTCCAAATATAGTTTGCTTAGTTTCTCAAAACATGTTGGTTTTCTGGGTTCTTCACCAAAATTCGTAATTTGTAGTGCATAAACATACAGTACTTGAGAAAATAAAACAACCATTTTGCATCTAAGCCCCCTTCTGAAAGCAAAATTTTTTAAAGGGGAGGAGCACTTTTCTCCCCTTAAACCCCTACCCCAGGGTGGATGTTCAGTTGCACTCCCCCTATTGAAAAATCCTGTATATGCCACAACTGGCCTGGGCTTTGCCTCTGGACCCAACAGGGGTTCCTTAGCATGACGCAGGACCCCACACCATCGAACCATCAGGCTAAATTAACCTATCTGGCTATCTGGTTAATATTACCTGCTATGCCAAAAAAAAGGAACAAATCCCCTGATCCTCCTTTGTCAACATGGCAGATGATCAGGAAAATAAGCAGATAACTTGTGCTTCCCCCCCCCCCCAATGATTGGGAAAATAAGCATAGTCTCACGGTTACACCATTCAATGCATATGTACATTGTATTTTGGGGTTTAAGGCTTCACTTGATCACTTTTAAATTTTTACGGTTTTTGCACTTTCCACATAGTACCTAGGCTAGTAATAGGCCTAGGGTAATTACCACAGGCCTACTCTTTTACTTTTTTTAGACCTTTATTTTACATTTTTCAAACGCACACGTTCATGTATTTCATGTTATTTGTGCCTTTTTATTAGCCTACATGTTATTCTCATTATTTGAACACCTGGTGTTAGGCCGAAGTAGGCTTCAAGTGTGTTAGGCCTAACTTAATTATTGTGCTAGGCCAACCCAGGCTAGGCCCTCAAGCCCCTAGTGTAAGTACTGTAGTCTGTAACATATAGCCTAGCCTGGGCCCTGGGTTAAGTACTGTATAGAATATTGCTCCAGGCTAGGCCTATTGGGTTTTTAACATAATAGAAACACAAAAGAAGTTTCTCTGAGTAATTCCTGCCTTGGCCTAACTTTAGAATACGTACAATATGAATGGGAAAGCTTACTTCGAATCGGCAGAATAAGGTTAGGGGTTAGGAAGTAGGGAATAGGGTTAAGGAAGTAGGGTCGAATGGTACGGATTCTAAATTAGTACCCCTGCCTTTTGTGTTTTTAACATAAGACCTAGGGTAGGACTAATACTAGTAACACTAATAGTAATAAGTCATCCCAATTAACGTCAGAGTCAGACTTACGCAAGCTCTCTTCGGTATCGCGACGTCTCCGAAAAGATCGGAAAGTCTGTCGGACAACATCGAAATCATTATCGGTGTCTGCTTCCGAACTAGACCCGGCAATAGCTGCTCTTGCTCTTCCGACTAGGTTATGAAAGGTTCGCTGTGAACCGAGATTGGAACTTGGACCCGCTTCTTCCATCTTGCAATTTGTACGATGCAGTGTACATGTCACACATGCATATCAAGGCTATAGCCGATGTAGCTTAAAATGTTTGTACCATATATATGTACAAAGGTTAGGTACTGTCGAGCACTATTACACCATGGAAGTAATATTTCCATGACTACACTAGCAGGCTAGTATAGTACTACTACAATACTAGACTAGGCCACTACTTCAGAATTAGCGGGGTTTTGTGGATGGGGTTTTGTGGATGGGGTTTTGTTGATGGCGCTCGTTTCCAATTCCTTTTTGTAGACGTTGGTTCGATACGCTTGAATTACTGATATCAGCAAATGAATTGTTGATATCAGCAAATGAATTGCTGATATCACCAAATCATTTAATGATATCACCAGATGATTTAATGATATCAGCAATTCGGTACCTCATATCACCAATTAATTAGTGATATGTTGGAATTGTTGATATCAACAATTAAATTGCTGATATCAACTCCTGCCCTGTATCACATCACTCCAATCCTCAGGTTTGTCAAACTTACTCATACTAGGCGAAGCATAGTCGTAACGTTTAGAGTAACTAAAATGTTAGGCCTAAACGAGTAAAATGCTAAGGAAGCTTAGATATAGGCTAGGTCCTATGCCTTTGTTTATTTTTTGCATCCGCGAAATTTGTAGCCATGTGCATCACAGTATTTTTTGTGTATTAAAGCATAGGCCTAGCCTAATACTACTAAGTATACACTAGCCGAGGCCTACTTGTACTAGCATTGCAAGTACTACAGTACTAGCTTAGGCTAGAACTACTTTAAGCATTATAATCGGTTCTGATCTTTTGTGTCTTCAATTTTGTTTCTCTGTCGTTGATGTGTATTTCACTGTCCCTCCTGATGCTTTTCTTTTCTACTATTATTAGTTTTTTTTTATAGTAATAAACTATCTAAACTAACTAGGCTAGGCCGGGTCTTACTAGCCGTGACCTAGCCAAGGTGGAGCCTAATTAAAATCACTATTCACTTGAAATTGGGTACTTTCCAATTGTTCTCAGTCATTATCAATGAACAATCAAGGTGACTGAATGTCTAGAGCTGAGGTAAATTGACCAACGGTGACCATATTTGAATATCAGGCATATTTAGGGTCAATGCCATATCGATGCATGCACAAAATGAGAGACCGTGTAAGACCGTTTGTATAGACCTACAGGAAAAAGCACTTTGCTTATGATAAGAGTTCAAGTTGGGCTGACATATTTTTTCCTAACGATAATTAATAGTTGTTCTAAAGTCCCTACTGTATATTCTGGTGGTACTGCCTGCCACATTGCAGATAAAGTAATTGTTCTGTTTAATAACAGAATACCAAAATCTCTCACTTTATGGCAAGGGGCACAATTCTCAAGAGTAAACAGCCACCAACAAGTTTCTTACAAATAAGCTAAATGATCAATTTAAAGGAGGGGAGGCTTGTGACTACCACTGTACTGTATTGTAGCGTGTATAATTTAAAATTTTGGGTTGAAATCCGTTTGAATTAATGCACGACGTCGCACACCCCGCCTCTCCATTATCCACTTTTGAAAAGGGACTGTATCTTGTGACCATAGGTGCAGCAGGACAGGAGGATTGGGAGGGGGGGGGGGCTATTGATATTTCAATGAAAACATTAATGAGACACCATATTGACTTTTACTTTTCACATGGCAAAGTTGAGAACTAGAGTACCACAAAAATCTTCGGGCAAATTATTACAACCCCACCCCTACAAACCTAATTGAATTGGGCCCATACAAAAGAAAACTTTGAAACTAAAAGTCAAGTGACAGATTATGATCTTTACCCACTGTTCATTTATTGCTTGTTTTTCTTGTAGAACTACCTGTTGGCCTTGGGAGGAATAGAGAAGGAGAAAGTAAAAAGGAGCAGAGCTAAGCAAATCAAGAAAAAAAATAGACGCTCCGCTTCTGAGGAAGTAAGTTGTGACAGAAACGTTCTGTCATGGATGGCAGAAAACTACTTGGAATAATGTCCTGTCCTTCTCCATTTCCCGGTGGTAGCCAGTGCTCGAAAAACCAACAAAGTGGTTGGAAGGCTTCAACTACCAGCGCATAAACTGCCTGATAAAAGTACAGGTGATGGCACTCCTTCAAATACAAGGTGCATATGTAATATAAAAAACAACAACAACATTGACGATAAACTTTTGGATGGGTTTATGGAGTGGAGGAAAGTAATATTTTCATTTGCATGTGACCCATTTTATTGAGACTATGAAGATAGTACTTACCATCTCGTGCGGTGTGAGGATCATGGCTTTCATTTATTTGCCAGCAGTCAACCACTAACACCTCCCTTTCCTCTTTAAAATACCCTAAGAATAGGCTGCTTTAGTTGGTTATACAACTATTGGCAGGACTATCCAACAAATAGTGTAATATAAAATTCAAATGTCGTTTGCATAAGGAGACTGTTATGTGTGAGAGCTTTGAGGCAACACATACCACATTGTCACATGCTTTTCGTTTTTGCAGTCAATCGCTGAATACTGTATCATTGTGTAGTAGGTCTGGTTGCCCTTTTTCACACTGAAGGTATGGCAATTCTCCAATTTCTAATATTCTGCAATAACAAGTCAATTTGCCCCGACCCTCCCCAAACCCACAAACCCATAGCTACAGTACAAGTATGTTATCTAGACTAGTCTACAGTGAATTTCATTTAATGACACAAATGTCAGTATAGGTTTATCCCAAGATAGACGTATAGTAGTTAAGTTAATATGGTTGGCCTAAGGTATTGTCATGCAACTGCAATAAGTGACAGTGTGAAGGCAGCACACACCATATTGCGTGGTGTGACGCTTTGCCACACACTGTTTCTGTTAGTGGCTGAATATTATTTTGTAATACTTAGGGTCTACACTAGGGGCCTATATCCAATTCATCAGTGGACTATATGAAGATCCCATTACCAATTTTGACAAAAATGTACAATATAGGTTTCTCTTAGTTATGAGAGTGTTAGTATATTTAAGAAATCACTAGTGTGTAGAGTAAGCAATGAACCACCCATCCTCCCCCCAAACCCGGAACAGGCTATTGTACAGTAGGTTCATCAAACAGTACAAATGCCAGCAGCCCTACACAAAGAATAGCATAGGACATTTGAATGTGGTATGCAATATTAGGTGACTTATTCGTGAGAGTGTGAAGGTAGCACATACGATCTACGTACTGTAGGCTTCAACTTTCAAGCTTAGCCACATGCTTTTCATTTTGCAGTGAATGGCTGAAATATTGTATGATTGTGTACATTTTGCACCACAGTATGTTGCCCTTTTTCACATTGAAGGTATGTCAATATATTACATTTTCTTGCAGTTTCCTTCCAAATCATCTATCCATATTCCTCCCCCTAAAATTTCAATTCAAAGCTGCCTCAGTTGTTGAAATGTTTCCCAGAAATTTTCTATATTGATAGAAATATAAGTTTTTGGTTCCGATGATAATTTGTCGTCATGCAGGTGGATGGGTGTTGTGTATGTCATGCCTTGCTTTTAAACATGATATCTCAAGAAAGGAAGCTTGGACCAATTTCATATTAAATTTTTTGTTGTGACACGTTGAGTTCAAGAATCAAGATCCCTATTGTTTTTGGTGGTCAAAGGTCTTGTGTGGTCAGAATGTGAAAACCTTGCAAACCATATATGTATATGCTGGGCACAAGAAGACAATACTTTTGGTCATCGGCTGCTAATGTGAGTATTGTTTGTCACGTCTCAATGCTCTTGCTAATTGGTCTAATGCAAGCGGCGGCAACATTTGGGATCGATCTAAAGCAAAAGAAGGTACACATTTTCATGCACTTAATCGACAATCTTTCTCCAACATGGAGAAGATTGTATTGAACTTGGTTCCTTGCTGTGGACATTTTCTCTTCATTTTATTTCTGTCATAGCATGTGTTGGGTTGCCATTTCGCTTGTGGCCCATGAATTAGGGAGCATTGGTTGTTGTGTTTAGAGAGGTAAGTGTGTGGCTTGTCTTTCTCTCTTTCTTTTCAATTAGCTGGTTTTTCTTCACAGAAAGTACTCATTCTCTGCAGATGTGTTAACAAGGCAATGGTCATCTAGGTCAGTAGAATGTGATTTAAAATCCATGTCAACAACATGATGTTATTAAAGTTCTGGGCTGGATTTTTTTTTTCTTATCATTTGAATATTGTTGTCAGTCAATCCATGCCATTTTCTCCACATCGACCATCATCAAAAAGTGTGTTGCCACATGTCCGTAAGGAAGAATGGGGGGGGGGGGGCTGTTAAGTTGCAAAGGAATGGGTCGCTCAGCTTAGACACACAAGATACCTTTTCTTTTGGAGAATCTATACATAAAATCATAAAAAAAGTCAAAGGATATTTCTGAACAAGAAATGCTGCTAGTGAAATTCTTAGCTCTGTGAGCCTGTAATATGCAGTTTTTAGTAGTTGTCATTGTTAAACATAGATTTTCAAAAATCGTGTAAAATCGATTTCAGAATAATTTGCTTTGCAAACTTTTGGTATTTACTGTACATAAGTGCAGTGAATGTGTTTACATCTAGAGGCTCTGACACAGAACAACAATTTGAGTTCCAGTGACCTATCAAATGGAAACTCATGAACTCTTCAGCAGTTTGAAAAAGCGCTACAAAAGATGTCAATGATGCCATCTGTGATCTTTCAAAGCAACGCTAGAGTCAATCAGCCCCCCCCCCCCATAATAAAAGTTGTGCCCCTCCCATGAACAACTCCTACCCAAAGGAAGCTTTATTTTTATGCTGAAAACCCTTATACCTTGCCTTCTTCTGCTGTTCACTGTGACAGGACAGAATAAAAAGAACTTTGTGCTTTTCATTATTTTGCCTGTACCCTCCACCCCACCCTGTCTGCATGTAAGAGGGAACTAATGACACTGATAAGGTTCATCACATACTACTAGTCAGAGCCTGACAATGTTCCGCTCTCCCCCCCCCCACCCCCCATGTTTTCATGTGGGACTTATTAATTGTGTATATAAATAATTTTTGACCTTTGACATGAACATTTCCAGTCACAGGCCCTTTTAATTGTTTCCATTGTCTCCCTTCACCTACACAAACAAAGACCAGATGTGCTTTTGTAATCAACTTGTACAAGCTTCTTAGGAGACAATAGTAAATAAATTAAAAAAAAAAAACACCCCTTCTAAAAGCAACAATACCCCTCCCCAGGCTGGTATTTAAAAATCCTTACAATCCAGTGAATACACTAACTAACAAAGTATAATTTTGGGCTAAAATCAATTGCTGATTTCTACATATTTGATGTCGTAAAGAAAAAAAAGCATGATGGGCGATGTATGGATAAAATGATCGTTGCTGTACATAATAATAGGATCATTTAAAGCAAGCAAACCCCTCTTATTGTACCATGAAATAGATCATCTATGGCTGATGTTATAATAGTAATAGTGACTTAGTTTAAGCAAAGTTTGTGAACAACTGCCTATAATGATAATTTACGAAAAAATGGAACATCAAGCATCCATTTATGCTATATATTAAATATATAATAAAAAATCAGACAATACTGAACATGAAATAACCTGAAGAGAGGCAATGTAGATAAAGTGC
>KN885173.1:81773-100081 GCA_000934455.1 Apostichopus parvimensis
GTTTCTGTTTGTGGTTTGGAGTTGGTTTTTGGGGGCTGGTTTGTACAGCTTTGTGCTTTTTACGTGACCCGCCATGCGGGATACAAAACGTCACGGCCAAACGGCACTACAGAACCATCCCATACTGACAAACGAAACTCAGGTCAAGCGAGCAAAAGCCTTCGCCCGCCGACCTGCAGAGCTTTGTTCTTTTTGTTCCTGTCCTTTTCACGTTACGTTGAACGCTGCATTGTATACGTTTGTGGGTTGGTGAAAGGTTTCTGTTGGTGGGTTTTCGGTTGGGTTATGGCGGTTGTTTAACAGACTGGGATTGTTTTTGGTTTCGTTGACCATTGGGCCGTGTCCGTTTTCTTTGCACGTAAAAAGCAGCAACCTACGGAGTTGGGCTTGCACTCAAAGTGTGATAATGACTTACAAGGACTTACCATCTCATCTTCACACACGATGATATGTTGCACTTTTTCATTGAACATTGAAGAGACTCTGTAATAGAATGAGAAAGGTAACGCATTTGAATTTTTTCATTCTTTCCACGTTGCTTCAAGTAATTATCTCAAGATAAAAAAGGAGATTTACTAAAAAAGAAGAATAAGAAATATCCTGGAACAAAAGGCCCAATACATGGTATTGATCCAGGGTGGTCTTGTACCAGACATCAGAGCCGTCTTCGAGGACGCCTTCCAAAACGGACTGTTAAACCAAAGTCAACGTCTGGGCACGATTACTTTGCTGCCTAAGTCTGGGGACCCCTTGGATCCTCATAACAAGCGTCCGATCACCTTGTTAAATGTGGACTAAAAGTTGCTGGCTAAGGCTTTGTGCAACCGCCTTGCACTGGCTATGCCGCATCTTGTGGGTGATCTCCAGACTTGTGCAGTGAAGGGTCATTGCATCCAGCAGAACTTGTGGTTGATGCGCGACTTGACCGACTTTGTTATTGAGCGTGATATGCCATGTGCATCTTGACCAGCAGAAGACCTTTGACATGGTGGATCGCGGTTTTTTAATGAATGTATTGGAGACGTTTAAGTTGCACAAACATTTTTGTAAGTGGATTTCTGTTTTGTATGAGGAAAGTTTCACTTCTGTTATCGAAAATGGGTTTTGTTCGGAGGTTTTTAACGTAGAGAGGGGTGCCCTCTGTCTCCATGACTTTATGTTTTGTTTAGCGAGTCCCTCTCTCGTCTTTTGGAAAGGGTCTCCAGACTTGTTCCATTCGTTGTGCCAGGGCGTGCCAAAGTGAAATGCGTTCAATGTGCAGATGACGTCACATGTGTAGTTTCGAGTCTGGGTTCCTTTCGTGCCCTCTGCAGGATTTATCTATCTTTGAGAGAGCTACCGGGGCGAAGTTGAATCCGGAAAAGACAAAGGGCCTTCGCCCTGGTAGCTGGAGATACAGGGACTTACCATTCGGTGCATCGTGGTCGGATCAGAATATAAAAATTAATGCTATATGGTTCGGCTACGATGCACCCTATGTCACCTGGAACGAGAGGGCTGAGGTATTTGAGAGCAGGCTCGAAACCTTTGGCAACCGGTGGCTTTCGATCTTGGGGAAAGTCACCGTCTTTAATCGTTTTGTTTCGCCCATCTTGTGGTACCCGGGCGCGGTGTACCCAATTCCGCGTCGCGTCCTGGTGCGGTTGGAGAGAGCGATATTTTCATTCATTTGGTCGGGTGGTACAGTGCTCGTCAAGAGGGCGGTATTATACCAAAAACTAGAGAAGGGGGACTAGGGGTGGTTCATCTGGGAAGTAAATGAACTTTCTTGTTATTTAAGCAATTGTTTGTAGCGGTAACTGACCCAGGGTTGCCTTGTTCATATTTTGTACGTGTTTGGGGCGGGTTGCACTTGCGTCGATGGGTTCCAGCGCTCTTTAGCAACAGAGAACCGCATGGTGCGTGTCATTTGCTCGCTCTTATTGAGTTGCCCCCTGTTGACCTGTCACGGCCGGCCCTCGTTCAGTTCCTTGCGGGATAGGGCCTTGAATGCAATTTTTGTACAGGGACGTCAAGGCTGAATGGTTGCAGGCTCCGTGTGTTGCATGCAGAATTCCACACGGTGCCTGAAAGGTGATCTGAAAAGGTATCACTGGCGATTGGGTGATGGACTGTGCCCGAGGACCGGCTGTGACAGCTTAGAGAGTACTGCCCATGTTTTTTTGCATTGTTCCTTTGTTTTAAGCTTGTGGGAGTGGTTTGAGACCTGGACCGACCGTTTAACGGGAGATCGTCCCTGTTGCTGTGTTGCAGCGTATTATTTGTGTTTGTTCTGTTGTGAAATAACTTGTTTGGAGGAAGAGATGTGATGTTGTTTTTAGGGGGAAATTTGCCAGTTGGCAGGCAGTCCTGGAGGCGGTGAAATCTGACATTCGCCTTCAGGTTGAAGGCGATTTTCGCCGTTTATCTGGGGCTACCTTTTTTGGACGGTGGTGTGCTGGGGAGGGCTGTTTTGTTTCGCTGCGTGCTGGTCGTCCTTTTGTAGTTTTTTGAATGTTTCAGTGGGTGGTTGGACGTTTTGTCTCTGCAGGTCGGTGGGCGTATGTACTTTTTGGAATCGTTTGACCTGAGTTTCGTTTGTAAGAATGGGATGGTTCGGCAGTGCCGTTTGACTGACGTTTTGTATCCCGCATGGCGGGTCACGTAAAAAGCACTTAAAAAATTTCAGTCTCACAGCACCCCTGTGACACTGTACAGTAAGCTACCCAAATCAGCCTTTTGGAATATCAGCTACAGCAGTATGATGGTTTACCTCCTTAACATGCCATTTACTATACTGTACATTTTAGAATGATAACATAAAAATGTCACAGAAAACTGTACAGTAGCAGTCACTCATATCAATAGTTCACCTAAGATTAATGCGCACGAGCGCAGCTTTCAGAGAGTACTTTCTTTACAGTGTACATTTGATCTTGCCGTACTACTGTAGTAAGTTTGATTAATGCAGGTACTACTGTAATTTGTAACGTCTATTATCTTACCCAGTTACAATGAGGTTAACCTCATCTTCGGAGGCGGTTGATGAATACACATATGATGCCACGCTTTCATCCAAAACAGATGATATCATAACTTTGGCATTGTTCTCCACAACATCCTCATCTTCTACGTCTACCCATTCCTCAAACTCTCTGTCCCATGTTTGGAGGATGAAATCTTCTATCTGGAAAACTTCTTTTACTTTTACGGTTAGCATGTCTTTGCTAGCACCACTTCCCTCAATCTCCATTAAGACCTTTTTGAATTTCCATACATATCTGAAATTAAGATACTGTATGTACTGTACTCAATCATTTAACAGTTTCCAACAGGAAGTATAAGGGAAATGGTCACAACCTACAAACAGTGCAGTGCAGTGCAGTTTATCTCTTTAGTGTGTGCTATACAGTAAGTAAAAGTGTGCAAAATGATTGTACTAGTCTATAGTCTGTACATTTTACTGTATTAAGTGATCAATTGAAGTCTGTACAAATTGCTCACAAACCCAGGCTTCAATATATATGATGCCTGATAACAACAAGCGAACGTTCATCGTTTGCAGTGTAAATACTCAGTGGGTAGTAATCTAATAATTCTGTTGGTGTCTTCAAAAACAATTTGTCATCCACAATCATTGTATAACAATGAAGATGTCTACAGTACTCAGCCGCACGGGTCGTCTTTGCTGTATATACACAATCTGCTCCATCAATGACATTGTTGTGCAAGGATCGGGCTGCTGGTAAAATGGCTGGACTGTCATGGACTGGCTAGGCAATGGCTGGACGTTTGGGAACTGGTTGAGCAATGGTTGGGCTGTTGGGAACTGGCTGACAAATGGCTCCGAGAATGATGCACTGGGTGTGCTTTTTACGTGCAAAGAAAACGGACACGGACCAAAGGTCAACAAAACCAAAAACAATCCCAGTCTGTTAACCACCAAAACCCAACCGCAAACCCACAAACAGAAACATTTCACCAACCCACAAACCCAATGCAGCGTTCAACGTAACGTGAAAAGGACACGGACCAAAAGGCCAACAGACCCAAAACAACAAAGCTCTACAAACCAGCCCCCAAAAACCAACTCCAAACCACAAACAGAACCCCTCCAACCCATATTACGTAACGACCACGCACCCCCCCCCCACACCTAACACACTCCGATATTCATCCGGGGTACGCCGTCCCGATAGTAGACGACAGGCTTGCGCATTACCTGCGAAGTTTTCCCAATACGGGTCTTTTCAGGCCCCTGGCAGTGTTCCCCTTTTCCTACGAGCTAGCAGAGTTCTTAGCTCCCCGTGAACCTTCATCGAGTGGACCTCCCCCTGTCAGGAACAGGAGGTCCACTAGCGACCATCGTGTCCGGTATAGCGGAAGCGGCGAGGGTGGAAGGGCCACTCGAGTCAATGAGATCAGTGGCCTGTTTCGTCTCGTCAAACCAATCGGAGGACCCCTTAGCCACAACTAATAAGGCTGTAGTGCAGTCCTCCATTGGCGAGTCTGGGCCACTTAATGTCTCTTGGGCCGGTTGACTCGGGGCCCGACTAGTATCACCGATAGCGGGCGTAGCTACCGGTGAACCAGTACAAGCGGCATCCTGCGCCGCATGCCACTCCGCTAGTACCATCTCCGCCGTTTTGTCCTGCTCTGCCTCAGTAGGCAGTCTCGGCAAGTTCGATAAGAGAAGAGGTCGGACACGAAAGGGGGAACAAAGCCTCCACCGGGGCGCTAGTTTCGGACACTGGGGCGATGACATGAGCATCAGGTGGTACGGTGTCAGAGGCCGGGACAGGGACCGCTTCAACCACGCCCGTAGCCGCTCTCGCGGCGTATGAGCGGTCTGGGCATAAACGGGCGAGATGGCCCGTTTTCCCACACTCGGCCAGGGTATGCCCAACCTGTAAACAGCGGCTACACCGCTTGTTCGGGCACAACTTGGCCTCATGCCCTTCTAGCCCACACCTCCAACAAGTGCGAGGCTGGCCCGGGTATGCAATGTGGGCCCTGTGCCCATTAGCCCACAAGGTAGAGGGGATATCGGACTTGAGTTCGACTCTAGCTTGTCTAGTCCCGGTCTTGACACCCTTACATTCAAGGAATTCCGGCTCCTCGTAGCCGGTCACTTTCCCAAAACGCCCCAGTGTCCGCACAACAACCTGTTCAGACATGTCCAGAGGGAGGTGGAGGACTGTCACCCACACCGAACTGTCATACGGTGTGACCTTCAGTCCCCAAGCTCCCTCCAACACATGGACGCCTCGGACGCGGGCAGCCTCCGAGGTGAATCTAACATCAAAACAATTCATACCCCGGAGAGGTTTACGCTGAAGCGCGTCAACCTCTCCAGGGACCTTTAAACCAACAGAACGCAAAAGTGAGAAAACTTGTCCGGGGACGACCTTAGCCTCCCCCGAAAAACTCAACAATACGATTTTGCTGTCACGGCGAACCGCCCTGACAGCTAGGGGTGTGGCGAAGCCACGCACCTACGAAAACCAAAAACCACGAAACAAAGCCAAAAGTACACTAAGCAAACTATTGCTAGGCCAACGTAAAAAACACAAAGTGTGTGGTCAATGATGCACTGGGTAATGACTGCACTGTTGAGCATGGGCTGGGACAGGGATATGCTGTGGAGGACCGGGCATTGGAGAGTTGGGTAGTTGACTGCGTTGTGGAGGCAGAAACGCAGGATGGGAAATCTGTAAAATCACAGAATGTTTCTGCCTGCATCCATGTGTTGGGCTCAGCAGGTGGCAAGTCCGGTAGGTAAGAGTCACTGTACCCACAATTACCCGATAGTTCTGCCACCAACTCTGACAAGAACCTAATGTTATCTGGAGTAATGGCTGTAGAAGAATGAATGGAAAACATTCAAAATGAAGGCAATTGTAACGGTAAACAAATAACATCACATTCTTCATTACATCACCTGTCACATTAATAAATAATCATAATTCTGGAGAAACAATGAGCATCATATGGATTACAGATTACATTAATTCTATAATTACATTGTAACTATTTTTTTCATGCAATAACTTGGTATAGCAGACCAGGTAATGTACTACTGCAGACTGCTAACTTATATACATTGTATATTTTAACAATATATTTTTAGGAGTGCATTGATAAAATGATTTTTTGTCATGGGTAAATTATTATGACCTGATTGGTCTGTATGTTGAATTTGACAATCACAGCTAATGAATTCTGTTTGCATTATTCATTTTCTTGCCTTTCCAGCAATTCCCTGATATTACTTTCCTTACGTCTACATTCATGTATCGGGGAACTGGTATCGACTGCGGAATGGCTCTACCCTTAAGTTGGAGGACACTGTGCATTTTTAAGATCTATTAAAATCACCACTTACCAAGTTTGGTTCCATTTCTGGCATGTTTTTTCTTTGGCTTCAGTCTTGAGAGTCACTATCTCTTTGTCCCTCTCTTCCACAAGAACCGCAAGCCTTTGTATTTTACTTTTAAGGCTGCTAAACTCTGTGTCCTTTGCAGTTTCCAAAGTTTTAATGTACATGTCTTCATGTCAACTGAAGGGTTGTTTACAACTTCAATTGGCAACTCCATCAAGTCCACTGAAAGGGCATGGTGCCGGAATCAGTTCAGAAAAAAGAGCTTTCTGTGATGCCACCTTCGCCTCTAGCCTTAACTTTGCTACTGATATAGGATTTTTGCCCTTTTTTAAGGGTTTGTCAAACAACCGTGCTAGAATCAGATTTGGGCCTATCGTGCTGACTACTAGATGGCTGAGTTGATGCATTGCTCTTTTTTGGAGATTGATCAGCATCTGTGGACAATACAGGCTTCAACATTCTCTTTCTACCTCTTTGCGATTTGCTTGTTGGCGTAGTTTCTTCAGTTTCATCTGGCTGTTCTGAATAAGATTTACTAGCTGCTCTTCAAGCTTCTTCTGTTCAGACTTCAGAATATCTTTATCAGCTGTGGATTACAATAAATGCTAAAATAAAGTAAGGTATGGCAGATAGGCTGAGATAGGGCTTGAAAATGTACCTACCATCACTACTACAGTATTAGCCAGTCAAACTACTAATTGTATTCTGCATTAAGTCTGATTGAAATGTCAACAAGTTGGGCTAGGGAAAATGGTAGTACTCTGCCTAGGCCAATAACAGGAAAATTTTTTGGGAGATGTTACAAGATAAAAGTACATTATACAGTCATCAAACAGATTTAAATCGGTCATACTACATGTACATGTATACAGTGCCCGGTATGCCCGGCGGTGGAGCATTTCAAGCATTTTCCATGGAAGGGTAACATGAAACAGATTAATTATACGCTTAATACAAGGGGTCCCCGAAGGGGGTCCAAGAGTTTGTATTGGTGGTTTGGTTTAGAGTGATAAGGGGAATGGGTGCCCCCTGGCGTTTGGAAAATTGTTCACACCTAAAAGCTGTCAGAAGCAAAATGGTGCTATCCTGTTCGATATTCTAGCATGAATAACCTATTCAATATAATTCATTTCTTAATTTCCAACATTTTTTTTAAATTCACCGGACTATGGAACTGAAAATAATTTTTTTTTTCCTGTCAGTCAGTCAGCCACACTCATTTTTTAAATGGTCTTATTAAGGCTCGGTCCTATGCCTAGTCTAAAAAAAATGAACCTAAATTAAGCCATATGCCTAGCCCTACAGATATATCACTGACTGAAGGATCTTACGCCCATCTTCACCTAACATTAAATTATAGGGAGCTAATACAGTCCTAACCTTATGTATAAATTTTACGCAAGGCCTACTTGCTACTCGCCTTAAGACTTTACTCTCTCTCTTTGATGCTTTTCATGTATGATTTTGACTAAGTTAGTGCACTGACAAGTTACTCGCTTCTCGGCCTTTTGGCTAAGATCATGTGTAGTATCTGTTCCCTTTCGAGGGGAATGGTGATGCACACCCGACGATGATCACACAGTCACAGTCCCGATGCAAGGGGACTGGGGCTGAGAGCGGATCAGTCGTTTGGTAGTTTGGTTTTCGTGCCCAGGTTCTTTCCTGGGTGATTTTTTCTTAAAAAGTATTCTTTGTGATGCAGTTCCCTTACGTACTGCAATTAATTTACTTACGCATCATTCAATATTTGCAACGACTGGGCACTATTTCCACCACCGGGCGTACCGAGCACTGCTTGGTATCACACAATTGCTTTCGTGCAAAAATACAGGCCAAGGCCTACTGTATTCAAGGCCTAGCCTAGGAGAAATACTCACCCCTAATTTTCACAATTCGTCCGCGATACGGCCCTTTCCCCTTCCATTTGATGTTGCATATAGCATCTTCCTTGGTATTTTCATTCCCAACAACTGAAGAGACTGGTTCAATGCTTACCAGCCGTTCATCCACCCAGTAAACCAAACATCTTTGCATCTTTGGTTTGGGCCTAACATTAGTGACTGACTCTGTTGGGCCTACTTGATCAGACATTGTCAAAAGTTCCTTTGCAATGGCCTCACGCGATTTAGTAATAATAAAAAGTATTACTTGTGTCTTGCCTTTGTATGCTGTTACTGTGTTAGGCCTAACAGGTTAGGCTAGCTGTATGACCTAACTTGTGTTAACGTTAGCGCCTAGGCTAAGGCTAGATCTTTGGTCCAAACGTTAGGATAGTAAAGTCCTTAGTTTCGAGAAAGCACTGTTCCGAAATAGTGTAATAATGGATGAAATTAGTATAGCCTATGACAAAATGAACGTTCAAAGAACAATTTAGATCAGCAGACGATATTATTAGAATATTGCGAGAGGTAAACTATGTAGATACAGTAGTCATACGCCGTATATTTGCAAGTAAATTCAGGCACGCTATAATCTTTTAAAAAGACGCGCTCTTTGTGTAAAACCCATTACCTGTAATGTAAACACCGGAGCTGTCGGAGCATTGCGCATGTGCAACACATCGCCGACGTAACCGGCTCAAACCAGTTCCGGCGAAAGCCAGACTTTTAAGTACAAGTTAACCTTTTGGCTGAATAAATATTATATCACAAGTCTGATGCATCAAAGGTGGCCATTCCTGTTTCTCTGTATCAGTACAATTCTTCAAACTATATGTAGTTTATTTTCTGATAAAGCACTCTCGCGTATCTACTTGATTTCCTAATCGCAATGGATAATATTGAAGCTTTGCGGGCTCCTGATTGGTGCACATTAGTTTACGTAAATATCATTTTGCAATGCCAGGCTCCAACAGTGCAACAACAAAGCTACACAGAAAAATGTATGCGACTCATGTGACGATTATCGTTTAACGAAACTTGTTTTTCTAACCACACACAGTGAGTGACAGTGACGAGTTATACGGGGGACGAGTTGGATATCTGACAAGTCAGTTGTGGACGAGTTTGCCAGTTGAATGCAATATACACGCAGGGAAGTGCAGTCAGTAGCTAGGCTAGGCACGCATACCGCTGTTCATATTATTTATGTTATGACGGTCGAACGTTGATAATAATTATGGAACGCAATAACTTGGTGATAAAATTAGATTTCAAATATACAGAACCAATTACGTTACGTCGCCCATTGTTTGTGAATACGAGTTAACAGATGACTGACAGATGTTACGCGTATCCTAACGTAAGGGCTTAGGCCCACGGGCCTAGCACTATTATTCCATATAGGCTAAGGCCTACTCTAATACTAAATAAGTAAGATAACAGACAGAAATGGCTAGCTCCAACAGTACTAACGTTAATGTTAGGACTTATGGAAAACGGAAAATTTCAAGGACAAGTGCATGGCGTTTTGAAAAAAAAAGTTCGGCAGAACGCTTTCTGGTCACTTCGCCCAACAACCATTTTGGAACCTATGCGTTCAACTTGGCGTGTGTGTGCGTCTGTGACACTTGCTTGGGTACGCTCTATCTCAATAAGGGAAAGTTGGATTGAGGACTATAGATCCGCCATATGGAGAAGGTGTGCCCTATTGTTTAGTGCCCACAAAGGTCAGTTATGGTCCGAAAACCAAAAATATTAAAACTGCAATAACTCCCAGTGCCAATGTGCGACAAGGTTAGGGGAACATTTTGAAACTTAAGTCATGTGATCCAAGGTCACCAAATATCAATTCATGTTAAAAAAGTAGTATTTTTGCGATAACTTGAGTTAGGATGGCTGTACAGAGTTGTGTGGTTTTTTGGAATCAGGAGATCAAACTACATCTGAAACCAAGGTCAAAGGTCACGTTAGAAAAAATGTTTGTTTTTGATGCTAGATTTGGATACCAAAGCTACCTTCCGATCAAAACTGTCAATGGGTTGACACCCGGGTGAGCTTTGTGTGTGAAGTTATACGAGGTGAAAGTTAATTTTCAGACATTTAATGCAATAACTCCCAGTGCCAAGGTGTGACACGGTTGAAATTTTACAGTTTTGATGCTATATTCAGGGTCTCACCGATCAAAAATCTCAATGGTTCTCCTGGTTGACCTTTGTGTGTGCGAAGGTGTGACACGGTTCACATTTTGGGACAAGTTGCGAAACGGTATAGGGTAATATTTTCACACTCAATAGTATTTTGGGGAGGAAATGGGCAAAGAATTTTTGTTGTTGAATGTTTAGTTTTGATGCTATATTCAGGTCTCACCGATCAAAAATGTCAATAAGTCAAAGTTCATTTTCAAACATGTTATACAAATAATGAATGGTTATGAGTGCAAATATTTCATGAGTTGAAACCATTCATTATTTGTTTTATACACCTTCAAAATGCACTTATGCAACAGATTGTTTTGAACAGACAGGTTTGAAAAAAGAGCTATGAAAAAAGTATAACGCATGGTTCTATTACATAGCGTGCAATAGAGCGGATTTTGCATGCAATTGACCAATCAAATGGCCGGAATATAATTAGGTGTTGTATAAAAGGCAATAACTCCCAGTGCCAAGGTTGATATTTTGGGACGAGTAGTGTTTATATAAGTGACCAATGCCCCTGCAATACACAATATAAGTGAAAACATACTGGATATAGCCAGACACTTGGTGAATCCACCACAACCACAGCTTGTGTCATTAAAGGATGTAAAGCTCCCAAAGCCAGGAACTCCACAGAAGATAATGACCGTATCCGGAGAAATTGTTCAGGTAAATAAAAGTTTATAATTTGATACAACATATTTAGATGAAACTATAAAAAGAATACTCCAAGTAATTTCCATAACTCTCTGGATCCTTAATAATCTAAAGTACCATAACACATAAGCTACAGTACCAACAAGTATTTAGACTGAAATATTTCAATGCATATAGAATAAATGCTTTAAGCCAGATACAGTTTGTATTTCTTCAATTTGGGAAATAATAAAGAATCTAACATATGTAACATTTCGTGTCCAACATTAAGTAAAACTAATAAATGACATATTTACCTTCAATGAGTTAATTTCAACCTATAGTGTGCCACAGTTTTACAATGTTTCATGACAGCCATGTGCATTGTAATGTCTCCAGTGGCATGTATCGATGGTAGAATGGTTTGGTGTCCAACCGTTACACACGTTAGATCCTGTTTGTCCTTGGCTGATCAAATGGTCGAGTTTAGAGCCTCAGCTGTAGCATTAAATTTTCATTCTGGTTAATGTGCAGTTATTAAGAATTCATTATTCTGGTTAACAAGATATTTTCAGTTATGATAACAGAGTTTGACTGTAACCATGGTTAAACTCGTTTCATGGTCAGACCAAGTAACCGTGCAACCATAAGTTACCCTAATATATCCTACCACAAAGCAAACAACAGTTGCAGAACCTTTCATGGGCGAGCAAGTCCCACTACCTGCCCCATTTTGAACTTTAATTTTATGTAATGAATTACATTCAAGTTTTGACAATGAGTTTCCAATCACACTGTTTACAAGAACAATGTCCACACGCACAGTGGCCAGCGGACAGGAAGTTCGAAATATAAAAATAATGCAGGACGGGACCACAAGACCCTATGGAATACTGCGTCAACTTCCCCTGCAAAGTCGAGAGGCAGGTTGTAACTAGACATGCATTTGCTTTTAATGACACAGTAGGTAAAGTATGTGTGCAAGTAGTTACAAATTTCTTCTCATTAATGTTCAAGTAGCAACACCAATTGTAATTTGGCTTATTTGTTTATAATCACGTTTTCTTACCTATGCTTATGTCAATTAATGTTATACTGGCTACATAAGTTATCAGTAGTGAGTAGACAATCCATATTGATTTTAGCACCAACCTTGTGAATATTTATTAGTGGGTGGAGCTTATTTACTTAGATTTACTTAATTACTTAGAAAGTCAATATCTCAACAACTCCATGACCGATTTTTAACAAACTTGTATTTATAGTATTGATCATTTAATATTAATGAGGTGCATGGCCAATTATAATATTCTCAGCAGTGTCAAAATGAATAATAATAGGCCCATAGTGAGTAGACATTCCCTATTTATAAGGTGTCGATCTCATGAATATTAATGATGGGTAGGGCATTACATTCTTTAAAATGTCAACTATTGATTTCTTGCTAGAAGCAAAATGAAGCTATGTAGTCACGCTTGTGTGTAAGTGTGTCTGTCACACCGCTTATAACACCATATCTCAAGAAGTTGAACTTGACTACAAATCACACTGGAGTTCATCTTAGTAATTCTAATCATTTCAATGCCAACTAACAACATTTAAAGCCAGTAATTTCCTTTTGTTTTGAAGCCAAAACTCAGAAAACTTCTCTCTGAAAATTGATAGGCCTCCATCAAACATATGTAGATACTCATTTGATATTTCTACCAGATTCAGTACATACAACAGGGCTGGGAATAATATGAAAGCACAACCAAATGGCTATAAATTGTTCTCAACTTTGAATGATTTTTTTATGGGGTACAGCAACCGACAGCAAGAGCATGATAGCCTAACTAACAGTGCCGCCGGTATTTTGAGTCCTGACAATAATAATCTCAATTAATAACATGATCAATGACTTCAGATAGTTTGAGATAACATGTGGAATGATAACCCAACAAATACAATCCCATGATTTTCATTCGACATAGGTGTGCATACTTTCCTAATCCAGGCACCATACTAAAATCTCAATATCCAAAGAGCAATTGGGTGGCTCTACATGACCTAAGTTGTTTCTTTCACTTTTCATTGCAGATTCATGAACCACAGACTACAGAAGTCGTAAGTGAAATTAGTGGTGCAGAGCTGGATGAACAAGGAAACATTCTTTTCATAGTACTGCATCAAGATGATTTCAGACAGCTGACCCTCCCATAGAAAAAACTGACATCTTCCTCGCTGGTGCTACACTGGACTCCAAGCTCCAAACAATCGGGAGTACAGCGTACAAGTTCCGAGTACAAGGAGCTTTAGAGACCCCAATATCGGAACCATTGAACGTTTTCGTTCTCTGGTATATATTTATGTGCTCCAGAAAACTTGGGGGGAGGGGGCAAAAACAAAAGATCCATACACCTGCTCCAACACGATTGTACAGTATACATTACAATTTTTTTTATATCTCTTCAATACAGTTCAACACTTGACCTTCTATTTCTTAGCATTTCTTTTAATATTAACTATACTTTATCCATTTCTTTATTAACTATACTTAATCAACTATTTTTAAAACTAATGTACAGTTCCATGAGATTAGAGATTTTTTTGGGTTTCCGTCTGAAAAAGTGTCATGGAATACATAAAACACTTTCAGATTCACCTTGTGTGGAGAGAGCTATATTAAGTTCAAAAATTGTCACCTAACCATATAAAATGGACAAAGTAAACTGTTAACCATCATATTACAAATATTTCGATAAAAACAAAGGGTGGGAGTGGAACTAGGAAGTTGTAGACAAAACACTTTTATATCAAGGTCTTATAAGTTAAAGCTATATTCAGAGTCACTTAGTTTAATAAATTTTTCTATCACATGAACATTGAACATCGGATGCAATAACATATTACGTTATATATGAAAAGTGTGATCATTACTTCCTTTTTAACATATCTTCTATTTTTTAACATTATTGCCACCTTGACTTGTTCCAAAAACAAAAATCTGAAACAACTAAATCCATAGTCTCCGCATATCATTTTTTGGGTTCCTTGCTTTTATAGCAACCTATGCATTCAACTTGGTGTGTGTGTCTGACTTGAAGAAAGGAATTTTAAGTCCTCAGAAGACAAATTCAATAGGAACAAAAGGTCCTCGGACGTTCGAACAATGGTTAGGGTATCGTCAGGTTAAGGCGCCGACACTAAAATTACAAAGGAGTCCTCGGACATATTGTATAACCCACCTGTGTCATTGTCATTTACCCATATGCAAGGAACCACAGTGCCCTTTGGGCTCTTGTTTTACTCATATTCAGTCAGAATAATATAACTTTTTTCCAGGAAGGTTGGGCCAAACCAACATGTTTCGTATTTGAGTTCACCAAACCCCATGAAACACCAATCAATCCTACTGACTGTAACCACTACTTCACTAAGTTTTTAATATTCGGTTCGTATCCCGTAACGTTAACAATTCCCGAACGTTTCCTTATTAAATATACCAAACCCATAGAAGTATCCCCGTCCGTTATATTGAAGTATAATATTTAATCAATGTTGGTCGAAATGACCATGCTGGTCAAGTTGGGCGAAATTACCAACAAGGTTTGGCGAAATGGTAATGTTGGTCGAAATGGTTGTTGGGCCAAGTGACCAGCTTCCGGCGGAACGACCAAGTAGAGTAGGCCTACATGTACGTAGGTTGGCCGAATTGGCAGTTGGGCGAATCGTTTATATAGTTAAAAAATATTGTCTAGCGTTGATGTTATTTCCTTTTTTTCCGTAGGTTGAGAATTTCGTCGTCCATTAAAGAAATTTATGTCTGAAATGTTTCCCAAAATAATTTAATTCTGAAGAGATGTTGCAATAATTTGTTTATGCTATGTTATAGGTACAGATCATTGTGTCACTGATGGCGAAATTCGGTGTTTTTATCACAAACTCTGTTTGGCAGTAGGCCTACTTAGGTGACAGAAAACCCACTCTATCAATAAAAAAAGCTTTGTAACATTGTTACTTGGGTTCTATAATTGTACTGATAATAATCTTCACAAGAACATGAATTTGCAATTCACATACAAGTGGTAAAATGCAAGTAATTTTAGCGACTATTACCATAGACATGTTTCAATTTGTTCTTTCCACAGCGGTTTTTCTGTGGAAGATAGTGACCTTAAACTTCACATGCTGAGAGTGGATGATGTTGAAATGGCAGATGAAAGGTTCGATACTTTCTCTGGTGAGGGACTGGAGTTTCAAGCAGCATGGATTCATTGCAATAATTCAACTGCACATCTGGATCCAACATTCAAAGAAAATGAGCCAATTTTCAAAGGTGCACCCATAACTTTAGCTGAAAGTATGCTTCTCATACTCCTCTTTTGGTCGACCTATTAACCTTTGTTTGTATGCATTGTTTGAAGCCAAATATCTGCAAAACAAGTCTTTATATGTTTAGTCAATTTTTTTGGTCAACTGAAGAGCCCAATGAAAATTCATGTTTTGCAAGTTCTGCCTGTATTTATTGTCAAGTGAGAGTAAAAGTGTGAAAATGTGTCCAGTATGTTCTAAAGATATTTCACAAGATTTACAGTTGTCCTACTTCATAGAAGTTCTAATCATTCAACAGATAGGAACACTCTTTGCAAAGATTGGCTTCTATAATGATCTTGAGCATCATTTTCAAAGACAGAAACCAAAATCTGATAATGTGGAAGATATTTATGATGGTTATCAATACAAGAAGCTCTTTAAACCAGGTCATTGTTGTGGTACATTGATGGCTGCCCTCTTTTTAAATCTTCCAAAGTTAGTCTCTGGCCATTATTGAGCTTCCATACAAGAAGAGGTTTCTTAAAGAGAATATGATATATGCAGGTTTATGGGTTGGAGAAAAGCCTGCGATGGCTACATTTTTGAAGCCATTCCACAAATCTTTAATGCAGTTAAAAGAAGGTGTTTCTTTCAAAGTACCATTCCAAAAGAAAGCAATAACCGTTAAAGCAATGGTCCTAAGTGGCACATATGATCTCCTAGCTCGATATGTTATACTGAATATGACCCAATTCAATGGTGCCCATGGATGTACTCATTGCCTACAGAAAGGTGTCTCTGCTTTAACTGGGAGGGGCTCAACTTGGACTTATCCATTTAAAATGAATAATCCAAGTGGTTCAAAGAGAACTCATGTGCATTTGAAGCATATAGTGGGGATAACAAGCAGCGCCCTGTCAATGGCATCAAAGGTCTAACATTTCGGAGTTATACTGGCATGGATCTTGTGAATGGAACAGCTGTGGATTACATGCATACCATTCTCCTTGGTGTTGTAAAAAATTTGATGCACCTCTGGTTTGACAGCAAACATTGTAAGGAACTGTTTTCCATGTCTAAGCTGCTCCCAGTTATTGACAACAGACTGGTTAACATAAAACCAGACCATTTTTATCACTAGAGTTCCAAGATCTATCAAAGAACATTTGAGTTATTGGAAAGCATCGGATTATAGGTCGTAGTTATTTTTTTATTCTCTTGCAGTTCTGGCAGATTTGATGGATAGTATGTTCCTGAACCATTATGCTTTACTAGCGGAGGCAATTATCATTCTGAATGGAAATTCTATTTCCAATGATGATATCAATTATTGTGAGAGTCTTTTCCATAAATTGTTGTTGTTTATTTGGAACATTGTATGGTGATCGATATATCACTGCAGTTGTGCATTCTTGTATACATCTTGCAGTTGTTGTGAGGAATCTTGGACCAGTGTGGGTTCATTCATGTTTTGCATGAAAGGAACACAGAAACCAGAATTATTACAAGGCATCAACAAACAAGAAGTCATACTGGAATTTGTTAATAAACTAACAGCAAAGACGCGTATTGTTTCAAAGAAAACATATGTAAATCCATTACTTTCTCTGGTAGGAAGTTGATCTTGATGTTCGTCTTGTAGCTGGTTGTATTGGATCTATCACTGTCCTCACTTACAAATTTTATCGTGTTGTTCTGAGGAATGTCCTATACAAATCAGTGGGTTATACTAACGTAACAAAAAGAAATACGTTAATGCTGGCGTTGAACAGTTTGGTCATATTCAGTATTTTATGAAAAAAGAATGTTACTGTAATGTTTCTTGTACATGTTGACCACATTATGTCGCAATAATTACATGCATGCACAATCTGCCTGAAAAGGTTGTTCACGATCCACTCTCCAATCTGAAGTTGAAATGTATAACCACGGTCTCTAGTGACATTGTGCACGTTGTAAAAGTTGAGGACGTGCTGGAATTATGTGCTTTTTACGTGACCCGCCATGCGGGATACAAAACGTCACGGCCAAACGGCACTACCGAACCATCCCATACTGACAAAACGAAACTCAGGTCAAGCGAGCCAAAAAACATAATCCCGCCGACCTGCAGAGACAAAACGCCCAACCCCCCCACTCAAACTTTCCAAAAACTACAAAAGGACGACCCGCACGCAGCGAAACGAAAACCCCCTCCCCAGCACACCAGCGTCCAAAAAAGGCAGCCCCAGATAAGCGGCGAAAATCTCCTTCAATTTGAAGGCGAATGTCAGACTTCACCGCCTCCAGGACTGCCTGCCAACTGGCAAATTTCCCCCTGATGGCCCTGAAAACCACATTACATCTATTCCGTACGATGGCCCATTAGGGCCATAGTGAGAAAAAAAATTGACAAGTGAAAAAAAATTGACAAGTGAAAAAAAAAATTCCAATTACCAAAGAATTAATCTGTCATAACAGATTATTTAATCTGTCGAAACAGATTATTTAATCTGTCGTAACAGATTATTTAATTTGTCGTAATCTATGAAGCCGAAGATCTAGGCTTAAAGTTAGTCTTTCAAACCAGAAAAGTAAAACTTAACATGTTTCAAACGAATGGCCCACGACAAGATACAACATTAATCTTACATGGAAAACACACTCCGAAATACAAAGGCATCACTGATGGCGCACTGGTTATGCACACGTACTTACTTCTATCTCGGTTCTGTAAGTGGAATACATCATGCGCTATGCGCTATTGTATATGTTGCACGTGCACTGTGTTGTGACAGTTAACGCCTCTCCGTGGTATTGTTCAGCGTTATTGTGTTTTGAGTTCGGCCTTCATACCCTGCTCGTGCACAGGCTTGGGTTTGGATAAATATATTCTTTACACTTGAATACTCGTGTGTGTTTTTTCGTCGTTCATCGTCTGGCGTAGACTAATCTGTT